>JAFEMH010008116.1:0-63231 GCA_022495995.1 Adenophora triphylla var. japonica | reverse complement strand
TTTCTACATTTTAGGAAAGATAGAGCTAAACACTAATTTTCTATCAGCAGGGGCTTCCATACACTTTTACCAACCTTTCTACGCTTATGCTCTCTCAAAAGAGTCAAACCTAAAAGCGAGTTTTTGTGCCTACATCGAATAAGGCCATCAAAATAATACAAAATCGGGATTATTCCCACCTTTTGAAAAATATGCCCCTGCATGTACATATCTTCCTAAAATTCTTCTCTTTGTCTGCGTCTCCTTAAGGTTGACTGGTTGACTAAAAAAAATAGAAATAAAAAAAGAAAAAGGATAGGTTTTCCCTCTTCTGCTACAATTCGCATTAGGACTGCCTCGAAACTCTTCTCTAGTCTGGGGCTTTGCCAAGTCATTCCTTTTTTAAACTGGGGCTTCTTTAGCCATGTTTAGGGTTCATATCGGGTTCTTCACTAGGTCCCCCCTAGGATGGATTCAAACTCTGGTCAGATCAATTTCATAATCACGTTCGCAATACTCATTCTTGTATTGGGATTTTTGTTAGGTCACTGTGACTGGGGCTTTCGCCAAGTCACTTCGCCTACTCAGCTTCATTCAACCGGGGCTTTGCCAAAATGAAAGGATCTTTCCTTTTGCTTTAGTAAGACATGGGGGCTTTGCAGAAAGTTTTTCCTCAGACTGGGGCTCCGATAAGTCACATCCATCCCTAGAAGAGAGGTTTGGTCACTTCCAACATCTCAGCTGGTTATAAAAGCCTGTCGCAAGACAGCCTTCACAAGCGCAGAGTTTAAGAAAAGGACCTTAAATCGTAGACCCGAGGTTTAAACTCTGTAGCCTCTAAACCTCAAGAAAGGAATTCTTAGTCCACGTTGACAACATTCAAAGCAATAACAGCAGCTTCAGTCCGCACCCAAGGGATACAACCCCACCCGTTGAAACCCGTCTTAAACACATTCCATATGTACATCCGCACCGCCCCTACCTTTGTTTCCAAGAAAAAATCACCTCCTGTGCTCAAGTAACGTGCCAATTGCTAAACATAACATTTTCTCCCCAAAATCGCTCCGTTACTTCCGTTATAACGAGATAACGCTAGCGACAGCTTCCTAATTGTCAAAAATCCAACTTTGGTCGCTCTCTAATACGAGATTGAGAAGTATGCTCAAGTTTTCCATAGCTATAGTCATTCACTCTATCTACTCGGTGACGTAAGCTTTAGCTTCCTTAGAAGTACTGTCAAATTAGGTGATGCCTTCCAAGAATTGTCAAATTAGGTGACAGCCTTGTCAAATAATTGTCAAATTAGGTGACAAATTTCCTCCAAGAATTGTCAAATTAGGTGACAGCCTCCAATTGTCAAATTAGGTGACAGCCTCCAAGAATTGTCAAATTAGGTGACAAATTTCCAAGAATTGTCAATATTAGGTGACAAATTCCAGCAATTGTCAAATTAGGTGACAGCTCTCCAAGAATTGTCAAATTAGGTGACAAATTTCCAAGAATTGTCAAATTAGGTGACAAAATTTCCAAGAATTGTCAAAATTAGGTGACAAATTTCCAAGAATTGTCAAATTAGGTGACAAACTTCCCAAGTAATTGTCAAATTAGTGACAAATTTCCAAAAGAATTGTCAAATTAGGTGACAGCCTCTCCAAGAATTGTCAAATTAGGTGACATCCTCCAAGAATTGTCAAAATTAGGTGACATCCTCCAAAAGAATTGTCAAATTAGGTGACATCCTCCAAGAATTGTCAAAATTAGGTGATGTGCCTCCAAGAATTGTCAAATTAGGTGACAGCCTCCAAGAATTGTCAAATTAGGTGACATCCTCCAAGAATTGTCAAATTAGGTGACATCCTCCAAGAATTGTCAATCGTGTGACATCCTCCATTAATTGTCAAAATTTCAAGGATCCTCGACATCGTTCTTAAACTATCTAGTGATGCTTGAACTACGACTCCGGCTTGATTCCTCCGGATACGTAGGTAGCCTTCCAAAAGGTTCAGCCACTCGACCGCCTTGGCCATCTAATCCGTCTCGCATTCGCCGCATCGGATCCTTTTTCTATCGACAACCCCACTTGCCTTGCAAGTGACGTTGCCGAGGGGCTTCGTAAGTACCCAAATCCGGCTCATGCCTTCCGGCTAAGTTTCCCAAGAATTCCCAAACTTTCATAAAGTTCGAGGGCGATTCGGGAACTTTTTCAAACTTTCCAAGGGAGGAAGGACCCGCCAAGAATATTGAATTTGAGCAAGAATCTAGCCGAAAAGGGCCTTCTAGAATGCCACCTTGCATGTTTCTAGAAAAACTGGATCAGAAGAAGAATGTAGCCACGCGGCCTCTTTTGCCGCAAATGAAGCCACGCGGCCTCTTTCGCCGACCTTTCTAGAATGCCACCTTGCATGTTTCTGGAAAACTGGGTCGGCAAAGAAATGTAGCCACACGGCCTCTTTTGCCGCAAATGAAGCCACGCGGCCTCTTTTCGCCTTTTTCCCCCAACTCTCGCCTATAAATAGAGGCCTCCTCTACCCATTTTACACACACAAAAATCATCCACCATCACACATAATACGAAGAAATACTCCCAAGAGGCTGTTGAAGATCCAAGAAGGTGAAGAAGAAGGCCAAGAAGCTCCCTCCCTCCTCCTTAAAGATCCAAGACCAACCTCTCCTCCTAGCTCCGCCCGAAGAAGAAGGAAGCCATTGGTAACCTCGCACGCCCTATCCTCGCATCCTAATTGCTTTATAAATTGCTCATTACATTACCTTTATATTGCTTGGGACTTGGTAGATTAAAGATCATATCTTCATATTCCCCCTTCCCTTTTGCATGCATTAGACATCCTTTGTCATTAAAAATGTAGTCTTTATCCATAAAGGTGCATCCTTTGCACCTAAAACCCCCATCTTCCAATAAAAATGTCATCTTTATGCATCCTTTGCATATAAAAATACAATCTTTTTCAATAAAAATGCATCCTTTGCATAAAAATCATGTCTTTACATTCAAAATACATCCTTTGCAATAAAGATCACTTCTTTAAATCAAAAAGCATCCTTTCGCAACCCAAAAATGTCATCTTTTCACTAAAGTATCATTTTTACATGCATTTCCCCCATTCCCCCATTAACAACCTAGGAATGGACCGGTAAAGTTCTTATCTTTTACATTGTTCCTTCCATTAAAGGTTTCATGATTTCTTTAGAAAGGGACAACCTTGAACCCTATATCTCCAATTATCGCTTAAGAAAGAGTACGAAGCATCTATACGAGCTCAACCGTCTTAAAGCGTAGGATTGATGGGCTAAGGACCTTTCCTTTTCTAAAGAACCTCATCTTTGACCAAAAAGGGAGACATTCTCTCGATCACGCAAGTCCCTAGTGGTCCCGAGGTTAAAATGCGATGATCACAAGTCATAAGATGGGGACTGGATCATAATCCCAAATACATAAAATTCCAAGGAATCCCGAGCGACAACCAATAAATGGTTTGTACGTCCGGAAGATAACTTGGGACATTTCCTTATTTTCAAACACATGCACACAAGAAAGCACGCAAGCAAGCACGACACGAAATCTTGGGAGACTTGCTCCTAAGCAAGGCACTTTGGGTGAACGCCAAACGTTCTTCCCAAGGGGTAACTTAACTCTCCGAACCCAAGTAAAAACCTTTTTTCAAAGTTTTGAGGTAATCAAAATGGCGTGGCGACTCCGTTTTTCAAATAACTCGGATGTCTTCAAACTCGCGTGAATCCAACAACAAAATTTTGGGCACACATTCACAACAAAGATTTGGCGTAAAATACTTGAGAAAACAAAGTGAGAATTCTCTAAGAATTGTCACCTTTTTCTCTTGAATCTTCCCAAATTTCACTCACTCAAATCAAACTCCACTTCACTCTCAAATTCAAACACCGTTGAATTCAAGCCTTTAAACACCAAAAACACAAGGAAGATAGGTATAACCTCCCTCTCCTTACCCTAAATCTCTCATCCATGCATGCATTTTCAAACTACAAAATGTAGTTGTTCATCTTCCTACCTTAGATCCAAAGAGGATCACCATGGAAGTTCATCTCCATGGATGATCCTCTACAAGGATAAAAATTTTGTTCAATGTATTCTTACTTACTTGCAAATGCATTTTCAAAACCCTAAAACCATTTTCAAGCACCAAATCTTGATTTCAAAGGATAAAATTCCCCTTTCCAAGCAAATGAAGTGCTTAGTCCTAATGTACCCCAAGGATGGTTTGGTATAGTTGATTCACCACTAAAATGTCAAGTGATCACTAACCAAAACCTAGGGAAATGGGGACAATAATGGATGCAAAACCCCTTTAAAATCATATTTTCTTTTCTTGAGAAGTTGCTGTCCAGTAGCAATTTTCCAAGATCCTAGTCCATTGTCTTAATTTTTGGACACAGATAAACTTAGAATTTGGTGTTGACTACAAAATACTTTTTGTAGCCAACATCCAGAGCTTTCCAGACATATTTTTTACTTTATTTTTTGGGTGAGTAAAACTCCCTTTTAAATTTTCTTTTAGAGGCCAGTTCATCAGCTTCTGGAAATCCAGATTTCATATCTGAGATTTCCAAAAGGTTTTGACCCCTCAAATCTTCTCCAAAATGGAAAATTTCTTCTGTAAAAATCTTATTTAAGGTGTCTAGAACAATTTTCATTCTCTGAGTTTATCCAGATTATGAAGTTTTAAGGCCCTTGAATCCATTTCAAAATCAAAGGTCCACTGCCTTTTTCATTCTGGCAGAAGTGACTCTCTACTTCAAAAGGTCTTTTGAGTACCAAATCTCAATCAAAAAATCTTCCAAAAAATCATGGGATCAGTTTAAAGTATTAAAAAGACATCCCAATTTTTACTTTTCTGAGTTTCAACTTATTTTGGCCAAAACACACACCCATACACACACACAAATGATTTTCAGCTTGGAAGACTCGTTTTACGAGGCATTCCGGGTGCACACTAACGTCCTTCCCGGCGTGTAACATGACCTCCGAACCCAAATCTCTAACCTCGGGCATTTTTCAAAAGTTTTGGCCCTTAAAACAAAATGGCGTGGCGACTCCGTCTTTTCCGGTTTTATTTGGTTTTTCAAAGAAACGCAAAAATTGAATTTTTCCCGCGAAATTTTTGGTGGCACATCATCACAAAGGGCGACTACTGGGGATTTAAGCTTTTTTCTAAAAAAAAAATGATATTTGGTATATTGGTGGAAACCATTAAACTTCCCGTTATCGCCTCCTAACACGAGTCGGGGATAAATTGTGGTCTAACAATCCCACGTACCGGTATCATCGTTTTAAAAAAAAAAAAAGAGCTTTTGAGGGTCAAGCTTCCGTCCCGGCTTTAAAAAATCATTTGTGTGTGTGTGTTGATTTTTGCACATTTTTCGTGTTGTTTTGGCCGCCTCGGAAAAAGTCAAAATTTTGACTGTCGGAATCATGTCCCAAATAGTCGGAATTCTTGTGCTTATATGCTTATGTGCTCATTAAATTTCAAAAAAAAAAAATTCAAAAAAAAAATTCAAAAAAAAAGAAAATTTTCAAAAAAAAAATCATGCATCATATTTTTAAGACACATAAAAAAATTTTCTATTTTACTCAGAAAAAGAAAATAGACTGCTTGCACACTACGCGTACGTGACCATACACTGCACACTACGTCCCTAACCCGGGGAAATCCTTGTCGCGACCCGTTTGGTCTTATTACGCCTCTCGGTGCAAGCACAGGACTACCCAAACATCCCATGGAGCCTCGTGTCGACCATGCATTTGTCCGTGACACACTTTGTCCGAGACCCGTTGGTTTTTTAGTTTGGTCTCGTGTCATGCCCCGTCTCGTGTATAGACCTTTCCTTTCAAGCCTTTGTCGGCATACCGACTCAATATCTTTCGGGACCCTAATCGCCGAAGTTCTCGCCGGTTTTCCGCCGCAGACTTTGACCAAGATATTGACCGGCGCCTTGACTTCTGGGCCCGACCGGCACAAATTATACATCGACTCCCAAAGATTGACACCGAGTCATCAAGGATTAATGATTATTTCATGCCTAATTACGGCCTAACTGACGACAAGTCAAGATCAATCGTGGACATTTATCAGTCCAAATCATGCCGACTTTTCGTCGAGCCCTCGGACATGATCTTGACTTTGACGTCAGCTTTGTCCGTAATTTACATCGAATGCTCATTAAGACTCGATTACCCGTCAGACTTTTAGGATCGTTTTTCTTTCGGTCGGTGGGACCCGCTTGCCCTATAGGACCCTCGCCCGGGCCGTCCACCCCGGGAGGTCGAAACACAGGTGGAATACGAGGGGCTTATAGACGTAGTGACGGGGCCCACTGATCCAGGATCCAGAGTAGTTTTCGAAAAAGAAGAGCAATCTTTTCCAACCGATTAGGTTAATAAAACATGTTTTAAGTAAACGTGAACAAATAACTGCATGTTGCATGAGCCCAAAACCCAAACACCTACCCTCCTTCCATTCCTGCACATCCGAACCTTCGTGCCTTTTCCCCCGCAGCCTCCTCACAAAGGTTGATTCCGACACCGGGTCACCGTTTGATCGCTGGGAAGAGTCAAGCGCGTCATCGCCTTCGCCGTTTGTTCCGACTCCGGGTTTCGTAATGTCCGCGCGCCGGTAATGATGGGGATAACGTCACACCATCCTCCAAAATCCCTCGATGCACTCACAAGATTGGATCCAGCTTGGTAGAACAGATGAGACTTCGACATGAGGCTCAAATTAGCGACCTTCCGGAGGTTGTCGCAAGTCATGGTTTGACTATCGCCTCAATTCCGATGGCACTTTTACCGCAAAGAAGGAAGAAGGTTCTCCTCCTCTTCTTAATCGTCCCGATACATCAAGATGCTACCCCAAGATTCCTATGTCTCCACCGCCGGACTCGCCCGTCGACTTACTGTGGCAACCGGCCCCCAAACAAGCTAGCCAAGGATGAAAGAATTCGACATACCGTCGCTTATCCCCTCTCAAAGTGATGATCCCGCAAATATCGCCCGGGTGATGAAAATCGAGAAACAAAGGGAAGAAATATGGTCAGCCATCAAAGCCTTGGAGGAACGCTGCATCGTACAAAGAAGCTCGGATTGGAAGAGGCCACACGCCACTTCGGGACATTAACAATCTCCCAACTAACTGGGGCTACCCTGAAGGACAAACACATGCCTGCTCCCCGGGACCTTAATACCTCTCATCATCCGGCGGAGTCCAACCATTCGCTTCCGAATGAGCCCAACAAAGAAATCTCCCTGCACTCGCTTCAACTCAAAGTCATTCCAAAGACCGCTCAACCTCGAGATCCCAAATCCGCCACCACCCATAGAACACATTTGGTGGGATATCTCGCGATCGTCCCGACCGCCTTGAAAGGGACTATCAGGACTGGATACATGAGGACCGTCCTCCTAAGAAGAAGAAAATTTCCTCCCAGCAAAAATTGAAGGAGAGATTCAAGGCCGGTGATACCAGTGTGGGTACGCTCGGGGAGCCATCTGGGGGATTTGATTATTATGTACTCTACTCCAGCCAGTCTTCCCCAAAGCAAACAGGGGTAGAAGAGCCTAAAAGCCTTGCCAACGATATAGTTGAGACCTTCGGATAAATGTACCGCAACGTAAGTCTAACCCCCTCGGGTCGCCCAAGGTTCCGCCTTGTCCAGCTCCCGAGTATACACCGACGAAGAAAAACCGACGCCAGTCTGGCGCTCCCACTCAATCAACATGTTGAATGGAGATGGCAACCGCCACAAAAGGCCTTAGTATAACCCAGGGGCTTCAGCAAAGGTTCTGCCTTGCAAGAAAAAGGCATGAAGTGACCGGCACAATGACTCTCTATCCCGAGACAAGGACCAAATCTATGATCCCCGCCTATATGGTAGCATGATCACCTTCTGCGACGAAGATTTGCCAAGAGATGTTTCCCAGCACAACGAAGCTTTGTACATCACCATTAAGCTCAACACCGTGTCGCTCCCTGGAGTATTGGTGGATAATGGATCAGCCATTAATGTCCTCCCCCTTAGCATGATGCGGGCCCTGCGCATCAATGAAAGGCATATGATCCCATCTACCCGGATTATCAAGGCCTATGACGGTTCGTCTCGTCCCATCCTGGGGAGAGTGACTCTGGAACTCTGGTACGAAACCCAAATGGTTCCAGCAAAGTTCCATGTAATGGATATCCCCTCCGAGTTCACAGCCCTATTAGGGCGCCCTTGGTTGCATCACATGAAAGCCATAGCTTCCACTCTCCACCAATGCGTCAAATTCATTAACCGACAAGGGGACCTTGAAGTCATAAGGGGTGACAGTTTCCTCATAGGGAACGAAGGCAGACCGTCACTAAGCATGCTTCTTAGCCGTACACCGGGCTACCTCCTTCGAGTCGACCAAGGGACTATCGTGGCAGTCTCGTCGAATCCCCTGTAATCCGGTGATGCCAACTATGTCAACGCACTCAAGCGAGAAGACTCCGAAGAAGTCCGATTCATCAAATTCAATTGTCATTTCCAACATTTGGAGGCATACCGGAAGGAAACATTGAACACCGCCATGATACAGCACACAAACCCCGATCCCTAATCACGCCTTTGTCACCATTCTTCAAACCCACTCCCTAACCCCCGCCAAGCCGTGAAATTTTCATGATAAAGATCGACAAGCATCGACATACTCAACTCGAATCTATGAACGTCGTGTGGGACGTCCTCCTTGCCGAACCGTCGCCAAGCCTTTCCGCTCGAGTATGGGACATGAGATTTTTCCAAAGAAGACATCGAGACGCAATACGTCCTTACATCCGGATTGAGCGGTCGATTGTGACGAGATAGAAATCCCTGCACTGAGGAAGATCCCTACATCCACATGCTCGCCGACGCCAAACACAATTGATTCTCGGTTCCGTACAAAGATATGATAGCAACGACCGAGGAAGGAGGACAAAACGAGGCAGCCCCGAGTCATGAGGCCCCGACAAGAATGCCGCTAAAGAATTGGGAAACTCTCTCAAAGCCCGTCCGCGACCAAAGAAGAAATGATCACCAAACTTGGATTGGTCCCCCGTCCCTTTGTGTCAACCTTTGGAAAGTCGTATGAGTCTCTCATTGTTGAGTTTGAGTCTTCCGAATCGTCCGATGGCCTCACGCCTGAAGACCACGAAATTGTAGCCAATACTGTATTCCCTCTTATTCTCAATGAAATGACGAACCTTTCTGAGTATCCCTTAATTGCCACTTTAGCTAATGATGAATTAACTAATAATCTAAAAACAAGCTTAATAACGATTCACTAGATGAAGAAGCAGACACATTAAATGAACAATATATCAAAGAAATCTTTAAGCAGGTTGTCCGGAAAGAGGAAAATCGAGCCCAAGCTGCCGAAGAGATTTTGACGAGTGTGAATTTGGGAACTGCGGAAGAGCCTTAAGAGACGCAGATTGGTAGTTTCTTCGAAGGGACTGAAAGGGATGCCCTAATTGAGCTGCTAAAGGAATTCGTGGATGTGTTCGCATGGTCCTACAAAGATATGCCAGGCCTCGATCCTTCCATAGTTGAGCACCGAATACCGCTCGACCTTAAGTCAAGCCGCAGCGTAAGCTAAGAAGAATTAAGCCCGAATGGTCCCTACAAGTGAAAGAGGAGATAGAAAAGATGCTCAGTAAGTGGTTCATCAGGGTCATTGAATACCCTACATGGCTTTCCAACATAGTAACGGTGACCAAGGCCAACGGAAAGATCCGGTGCTGCGTAGACTTCAGAGACTTGAATAAAGCCAGTCCAAAAGACGATTTCCCCCTACCAAACATTGACATTTTTGTAGATTCCACGGCCAACCATGAAGTTAAATCCTTCGTCGACGGTTTTGCCGGTTACAACCAAATCAAAATGGCAGAAGAGGATCAAGCCAAAACGGCCTTCACAACCCCTCGGGGCACCTCACGCTACACGGCCATGCCGTTCGGACTAAAGAATGCGCTGGGGATACGTACCGAGGAGGGCGGCTACGGCTGTTCCATGACATGATCCACAAAGAAAGTGAGGTCTATGTGGACGACATGATAATACACTCCAAAGGATCAGATGGCCAACACTTTGTTGATTTGAGAAAATTCTTCGCCGCCTCCGAGACCACGCATGAGACCGAATTCAGCCTAAATGCACCTTCGGTGTAAAACGAGGCAAGGTGCTAGGATATATGGTGACGTAACGGGGATCGAAGTAGATCCTCGTAAAATCAAGGCGATAGTTGAAATGAAGCCACCCCGACACCGACGTAAGTGAAATCCTTCATGGGAAGACTGCAATACCTAAGCCGCTTTGTAAATCACCGACCTCGATCCGCGAGCCGATCTTCAAGTTGATGAAGAAAAATGCTTACACGTAATGGACTCCGTAATGTCGGCTTGCTTTTGAACAGATCAAGGCATACCTCGTGAATCCCCCGATTCTTTGCCCACCAATTACATAAAAGCCACTATTGCTATACCTAACCTGTCACGGATACAAAGAATTGGGGCTATGCTAGCTCAAGAGAAGAAAGATTCCAAGGTCTAAAACGCCATCTATTTCATAAGCGTAAAGCTCCAAGGAAGCGAACTCAATTACTCGCTTGCGAAAAGACTTGCGCAGGTTTGGTCTCGGGGTAGTGGGAAAGTTGAAACACTACATGCGCCTCTCACCCGATACATCTCGTCTCAAGGATAGACCCCATCAAATATACGTTCGACAAGCCTTCCATCTCTATGAGGTTGGCAAAATGGTCATTCTTTTTGGTGAATACGACATCACTTATGTTTCAAGGAAATCCGTAAAAGGACGCATAATGGCGGAACATTTGGCCGATTTCCCGAGTGATGAATCCCGAGGACGCGAACCTCAATTTCCCGATGATGGGATCTTTGCTCTAGAAGGAGAAAATCGCTGGCAACTCTTCTTCGACGGGGCGTCAAACAAAAGGGGAACTAATAGGAATGCTTCGGTCAATCCTACTGATGAACACACCCCCATAGCAAGAAGGTTGAACTCGAGGTCACCAACAACGCTCGAATACGAAGCTTGCATAGCCGGGTTGGAAGCCGCCCTTGAAAGAAATATCAAGGAATTGGAGGTGTATGGTGACTCGCCCTCATCATCAATCGTCTCTAACAAATGGAAGACCGTAGACCCTGCCCGCGAAATATCACACTTACATGGAAGAGCTAGTAACTCAATTCAAGGAGATCAGCTTTCATTACTCGCCCAGGGATCGCAACAGATTTGCAGATGCTCTGGCAACACTAGCCTCCCTCGTTGAAATACCCGAAGGGAAGTCCGTCAAACCATTCAGAGTCGGGAGAAGAGAAAATCCCGCTTATTGCTTTGAAATCGAAGTAGAAGCCGAACCGACCAGTGATCCCTGGTACACTCAGATCCATCAGTACCTTAAGAACGGAGAAGCATCCTTCAAAAATGAAGATAGGGAATATAAAGAAGGAATCAAAGCAAAGAGCCTCTCAGCCCTGAAGCGACTCGCCTCCCACTATGTTCTTTTGGGAAATATGCTATACAAGAAGCGTTATCAAGGCCCCCTCCTGCGATGCATCGGAAAACAAGAGTCTACGGAACTCATGAGAGAAATACATGGTGGTACCTGCGGCCCTCACATGAATGCTCGAGCTCTAATGCAAATCATACTGAGAATGGGGTACTTTTGGATCTCCATGGAAGCCGACTGCATCCGGGGCCAAAAGCCGCGACAAATGTCAGCGATACTCAAATCATAATCACTTGCCTCCTCACGAGTTATACTGCATGACAACCCCTTGGCCTTTCGTCACTTGGGGAATTGATGTCATAGGCAAAATCACACCATCAGGCAGTAATGGCCACGAGTTCGTCCTGGTAGCCGTGGACTATTTCACCAAATGGGTTGAAGCAAAATCCTACAAAATCCTCAATTCAAAGAAAGTTGCCCTCTTCATCAAAGAGAACATCATATGCAGATACGGGTTGCCGGCGAAATCATCTCGAGATAATGGATCCCACTTCGAAGGGAATGCGACAGCCGGCGCGTAATTCCGAATAACCCGTCACAAGTCATCTCCTTACAGGCCCCAAACCAACGGAGCCGTCGAGGCAAGAAACAAGACTTTGGAAAACATCATCCGGAAAATGGCTGTCCAAGGCGTAGATTGACCTCGATAAGTTACACCTCGGCACTCGGGGGCTATGAGTAACATCGGTCGAACGGCACCGGGGAAACACCGTTTGCCCTCACATACGGAATGGAAGCCGTACTCCCAATCGAGCTAGAAATCCCCTCGCCCGTGTGCCTGGAAAGCGGATCAACGAGGTCGAATGGCTCCAGAGTCGCCATGATGAATTGGCCCTGCTAGATGAACGCCGATTGAAAGCAATAGAACATATCCGAGCCTACCAAGGCAGAATGGCCAGAGCCTTTGACAAGAAAGTAAAGCATCGGGAAATCCGAGAAGGTGATCTCGTCTTAAAAGAGAAGCCCCCAGTCCGTATCAACCCCCTCGGCAAATGGGAGCCTGTCTGGGTCGGGCCATACGTCGTCCAAAAGATCTTCTCCGGAGGAGCCATGCAACTTGCAGACCTCGATGGAAATCCCTTTGTACACCCAGTGAATGGTGACAAGATGCGCAGATACTACGCGTAAAACAAAAAAAAAAAGAAACAAAAAAAGGAGTGCCAAAAGAGTAATACCCAACTAGGTTGAAAACCCGAAAAGGGCAGCCTAGGTAAAAAACGAGGTTGCACCAAAAAAAACAAAAAAAAAACAAAAAAAAACAAAAAAAAAACAAAAAAAAACCAAAAACAAAATCGACCAGGTTGAACTACGAAGACCTGAGCTCCTCAAAATGAGGGGAACGTAGGCAGCCGGAAACGGTTCGGTCTAAAGCACAAATAAGAGTCATACTCTGACATCAATACAATTGATCAGACCATGAAAGTGTCTCGAAAAACTCTGAAGCAATTCAAATATTCATTACAAGTTAAAAACTTTTTGATGAGTCTAAGCCCGATTCATTCCTACAACTGGCAACCTGCTAAAAGAAATCAAGATACATAATCAAACTAATGTGTCTGCCATGGCAAGAAAGGGATACTCGGAAACCTCAAGGTCACTCCAAGCCACTCGAACTGGCCTCTCCCCTCTTCTTCCCCCTTCGAGTCTTCTTCTTCTGAACTGGAAAAATGTCGGTCTTCCTCCTACCAAGCTCTGGTATAGGAACAGGATCTATCAGACCAGCCTCTGTCAGGGCCTTAGTAGCCCTAGCGTCATCTCTCATCTCCTGTAGCCTAGCTGGTAGCATAGGAGTCCTTCTCTCTTGTCTCTTGACATAAGCCTCATAGTCGGTCACCACATCTCCGCTCCTGTCATGAGGGTTGGCCCTCGCCTCGGCCCTCCTCATCTCGGAAACTGTCAGGTCCTCCGCACCCAAAATGGC
Source organism: Adenophora triphylla var. japonica (assembly GCA_022495995.1). NCBI lineage: Eukaryota > Viridiplantae > Streptophyta > Magnoliopsida > Asterales > Campanulaceae > Adenophora > Adenophora triphylla. Next base: position 49,753 of record JAFEMH010008116.1, on the reverse strand, counting down.
CTCACGCCGTCTCAAAATAGCCATCTGAGTCTCTCCCAAATGCCTCTCGTACCAATCCAGGTACCAAGTGGTCAGGAACACAGGTCTCGGACGCCTGAGGATAACCCGAGGAGGAAACACGTCATACCTCCATGCTCGGGACAGAAAGGAAAACACCGAAAGATCATCCATAGAAGCAAGAGTCACCACCCTGGTGGCTATATCATCAAAGTCCTCCAAAGGAACCTGCTCCAAGCCAAACTGTCTCAAAACCAAGGACGGAATATAGAAGCTGGACTGAGAAAGCCCCGGAAGCATAACCACATGAGACCCGTTCTGAAGCACTCTGCGAGTCTCCACCCGCCAACAAGGCACTGACCATCTGATATCTTCTGTCCGGCGACCAGCCATCCAACGCTCCCATGAACCCAGATCATCAAAATCTACTGACCCCCTCTGGCAAATGTCCAAGGCTTGATCATATCGGGAGTTTCCCGAAGAATCCCCAAGCGCTCCATCGGCCACAGAGTCAAGAGGAACGGGCTGCCCCCGTGCATATACCGTCTCCGTGCTTGCCTATCGAGAGCATGGAAAGTCTCCCCCAAGATCAAAGGTACAATGTCTCTGCCCAAGCGACAATGAACGACTACATCCAGCAGAGACCGATGACAGATCCTAAAAGAATAGACCATGAACAAGGTCCCAAACATGCAAAGCGCAAAGGCATCCCAATAGGCATCGTCAAGCAAGCCTAAGCCCCTAAATCTATCAGGGAGACCGGAAATATCAAAATGATCGGGACCACAGATCATACCTTGCGCTTCCTCCGGGGAAAGATGAAGGAGGTTGCACAATCTGTCAGCGAAAGAAGCCCCTCCGGGCAAAGGAACCGCTATCTCTTCCACCTCCGGGCCACCAAGCAAAGCCCGAAATTCTTCCACGGTCGGAACAACCTCATTGTAAGAAAGGCAAAAGACATGCCTTCTATTATCCCAAAATGATGAAGAAGCTCTCAAAAGCTCATAATCCGGAACCAATTCCTTGAGAGACCATAAACACTTCACCTTGTACCTTTCTTCAAAGAAGGACCTCCTCTCATGCATAATCTCCCAGGACCAATCCTTGAATTTGTTAAAGAATGACATTTGGGATTCTTGGGACAATTTTGATGGAGCTTTTCTAAGGTTTTCCATGGATTTTCTCTCTTTCTCCCCGAAAATGGCTGTTTGAACTGGAGGTTGAAGAGGATATTTGAATTTGAAATAAAGTGAGACCAGATCTGAAGCAAAATTAAAGGACAATGTCAGATTCCTGTCCTATCCGCGCGGATAAGTTTGTCAAAAAAAAAATCTTTACAACAGTCCAAACTGCTACACCAAAGGAATATTTTGTCCTAGCCAAAGCCTGTCCAAGCCAGTCCATGCACCAAACATCTACACCCTTACCAAAAAAAAAAAACCTAGGCTCATGCAACATTGCATTCATACTGCATTGCATTCATAAAAATAAAATCCTAAATTATTACATTCCAAAAATAAAGGGAGTGTACACAAAAAAAAAACAAAAAAAATCAAATAAAAAAAAGAGTAGGTAACAATAATCCTAAATTATTACATCCAAGAAAAAAAAATGTGCATAAGCTGTACAAATCTCAATCCCAATCACACATCAAAATCTCAGAAAATCAGTCTAAAAAAGGTAATCAATCAGAGTCCCTAGCGCCCGACGTCTGCCCCCGGTCCCTCTTGCGACTCGGGCCCGCCTCCTCAGGAGCCCTGAAGATCTCAGGCTCAGAATCGTCCTCGTCCTCGGAAGAAGGCTCATCAGGACCAACCGGCACGCTCTGATAGGGCAAACCAAGATCTGCGAAGAAATCATATCCGAAGGTGAAGGCGTCGGACTCCTGGACGTACGAAGACGACCCACCATGCTGCCAGACATGTCCCTGCCCGTGTGGATCCCCGAGAATGACATGATCCGAAAGCAGCACCGCGCGGGGATCAATGAGAGGAGACAGAGGAGTCTCGGAAGAAGTCTCTGAACGAATAGGGGAAGCCTCCCGCCTGACAGCCGCAGGCCGTGGTCGCCTCGCTCTATCCTGAGGAGCCCCACAAGCAACCATCCTCCTGATAAATCTCTTAGCCCCGATCACTTGCTTCGTCAGCTTCTCGACGACCACCTCCGAAAACTGCACAGAAGTCAAAGCGTCAAAAAAAAAGGAAGTGATGCTAAAAATGATGAAGCAAAAGGAAGAAAGAAAGGACAAAAGCAAAAAAAAAAGAAAGGTGGGAAGGAGAAGCCATACCTTCATACCCGGACGAGGCCGGAAAGCTCGCGGAAGCCGCTCAGGCTGAGGGATCTGCACCCTCAATCGGACCCCATCCTGGACATATGAAAAATCCATCCGAGGGTACCGCGGGATCCCAAACCCCTCTCTATCCAGAACCTGGGGCATCCTCTGCCTCCTCAAAACAAATACGGGGTATGGCTCAATCGCCACAAATGCTGAGAAGTGCTGGCCGGCTCGGTAATCATCCCAGGTCGCAGATCTATCACTCGGGTGCATCATATCGGCAGGAGGCTCCATCGGTGTCATCAAAGGCGAATTCACGCCATGCTGGCGCGTCACCCTCTCTCCCAGATAATAGGCATCGGCGAGTCGGACCTCTCGAGAATCCTCCATTGCCACGAGTCCATATCTCGGCGCCCTTCGGTGCGCGCCACCTCAAGCGATCCCAGGGGTAGAATATCATCCTCTCATCCATCTCAGCCTCCGTCAAAGGAAGGCAATCCGCGTATCTAAGAGTCGTACGCCCCCTGGAACTTATCTTCTCCCGGGCATGCTTGGACCAGGAGCGCATGGCCGGATACGCCCCGACGTACTCCGCTGACTGTCACCACATCGTGACGTGAAAGAACTCCAACGCCCATACCTGCGAAAGGTAAAGATCAAATCAATCCAGTGCAAAAGAAAAGTGTGTGCTCAAGAAAAAAGGGGAAAGCAAAGAGAAAGCTTATACCTCCAGGGCAAACTCAAAGCAGTATAAGGAGCTCACAGCCTTCCGGCTGTACCTATCAAGAGCAAAATAAAGCTCTGCCAGCCCGGCTTCTCCCCAAGAAACATCTCCAGCCATCTCCATGTCCTCCAAGGACCTCAGCAAGGCAAAGACTGCCGTCCCCTCAGCATGTCCAAAAAGGGTGCTCGAAAAAGCAAACCATAAGAAGGCCCTAGCAATCTGCTCAGCGCCACACAATGGTCTCCACTATCTTCCCATAGACCACGGCATACTCCATCCCCATCCCCTTTTTGGGAATAGGGGAAAATCCCGAAGAGCACAACGGGTCCGCGTCGCTGTAGCCGTCCCGCCACTCAATGTTGCGTCCATTGAAGGACAAACCCGTGATCGCAGCGTAGTCGGAAAGGCGTAACCGTAGCCTCGCCCCGAAGAAGTGAAACGTGTGGGTCGCATCCCACCGATCTTTGCGCCAAAGCAAACATCAGGCCCTTGCTCTTAGGGAACTTGACCAATCCCCTTAAGCACTCAATGAACTCCCAAAGCCCGGTCTCAACAACAATCTGTCTCGGACTCGGCAAAGCTCCTCGGCCCGCATTCGGAAGCCGGTCCCACAAATCAACTACAGACTCCACCGATCCTCGAGTCTTCATCTTGTTCAGCTGCTCCGTAACGTAGTTGTTTCCGCCCTGCAATAAAAAAAAAAAGAGAGAAAATGTCAAAAAAAAAAAATTTGCATTTGCACAAAGAAAAAGAAAGCATATATATGCATCATGCAACACAAAAGTTTTGAAGAAAATTCGGCAGCATAACGGCATGCAATGGACCCAGCCCCATTTTTCTAAAAAAAGAAGCAGTTTTCACCAAATCCCAATCAACATTCATTCATACATAAAAAAAAATTCATACAAGGAGTCAACGGAAGCAAAAACTCCGTCCCATTTTTCATAAAACATGCATCTTTCATGAAATAGCATACATAAACAATCTCTCAACCAAAGGGGAACGAAAGATCCGTCCCACTTTTCATAGAAAATCACATTCTCAAAAAAAATGCATGCATAATCATCCGTCATTTCAAAAAAAAAAATCCTACATTCATACATTCACACAAGGAGTCAACGGAAGCAAAAACTCCGTCCCATTTTCATAAAATAACATGCATACATGTCATTCATAGAATCATCATCTCATTGCAAAAAAAAAATCATCAACAAGAATCCTACATTGCAACAAAAGAAGTCCGTCCCAAATTCGGGAAATCATTCATTATAGTCTCATATTTCAAAAAAAAAAGGCGAAAATGCCAATTCTTTTTCCAAGCAAAATGCACATTTTGAGTTACCCATATACTCATTACAACATGCAAAGCATCAAAATCAAGATTCAAAGCCAAGAACATCAATCATTCGAATTTTCAAAAAAAAAATATTATCAAAAATCACCCAAAATTCAATTTCAAGCAAGAAATCAACAAAGGGAATGAAAAGATTCGAAGTATACCGTTCGGAGACTCGGATCAGAAGCCCAATGTTGCCAAGCATCGGGGTAGGGCTCCTCCGCGATCGATTGCGAAAGAGTATAGTGCCTCCTCATTCAACGAGCTCCAATCGTCTCTCCGCCACCGGGCCACGTACTTGGCCTTGAAAAGCACCTTCCCCGTGTTCCATTGCTTGAAAATCGAAGAAAAACGGAAGAATTTTGAAGCTTTTTGAGCAACAATGGCAGTTTTGGTCTCTCCCTCTCGTCTCTTTCTCGAAAATTTGAAAAGACTGAGAAAGAAGAAGAAAGGGCGTTGGCCCTCAATAAAACCCTCTGGAATACGCTCCTATCCGCGCGGATAGGGTTGCAAGGGTCAAAATGACCCTTTTTCCCTTTAAAAATCCGGGACTCTGCAGTTTAGTCCCAAACTTGACAAAGTTAACCAAAGTTAACCAAAGTCAACCCCCTTTCAAGGAAATCATCCTCCGGCAGTCAAACGTAAGTCCGATTTCCCCGAGAAAGATAACGAGATCCCGTATCTTTCATCAAAATCATCAAACGGCAGTAAAACGTAAGTCCGATTTCCCCGAGAAAGATAACGAGATCCCGTATATTTCATCAAAATCGTCAAACGGCAGTCAAACGTAAGACCGATCTCCCCGAGAAAGATAACAAGCTCCCGTATCTTTCATCAAAATCATCCCCGGCAGTCAAACGTAAGACCGATCTCCCTGAAAAAGATAACGAGATCCCGTATCTTTCATCAAAATCATTCAACGACAGTCAAACGTAAGACCGATTTCCCTGAGAAAGATAACGAGATCCCGTATCTTTCATCAAAATCATTCCCCGGCAGTCAAACGTAAGTCCGATTTCCCCGAGAAAGATAACGAGATCCCGTATCTTTCATCAAAATCGTCAAACGGTAGTAAAACGTAAGTCCGATTTCCCCGAGAAAGATAACGGAATCCCGTATCTTTCATCAAAATCGTCAAACGGCAGTCAAACGTAAGTCCGATTTCCCCGAGAAAGATAACGGAATCCCGTATCTTTCATCAAAATCATCAAACGGCAGTCAAACGTAAGTCCGATTTCCCCGAGAAAGATAACGGAATCCCATATCTTTCATCAAAATCATTCCACGACAGTAAAACGTAAGTCCGATTTCCCCGAGAAAGATAACGGAATCCCGTATCTTTCATCAAAATCGTCAAACGGTAGTAAAACGTAAGTCCGATTTCCCCGAGAAAGATAACGGAATCCGGTATCTTTCATCAAAATCATCCCCGGCAGTCAAACGTAAGTCCGATTTCCCCGAGAAAGATAACGAGATCCCGTATCTTTCATCAAAATCGTCAAACGGTAGTAAAACGTAAGTCCGATTTCCCCGAGAAAGATAACGGAATCCGGTATCTTTCATCAAAATCATCCCCGGCAGTCAAACGTAAGTCTGATTTCCCCGAGAAAGATAACGAGATCCCGTATCTTTCATCAAAATCGTCAAACGGCAGTCAAACGTAAGTCCAATTTTCCCGAGAAAGATAACGAGATCCCGTATCTTTCATCAAAATCATCCACGGCAGTAAAACGTAAGACCGATCTCTCCGAGAAAGATAACGGGATCCCGTATCTTTCATCAAAATCATCCACGGCAGTCAAACGTAAGACCGATTTTCCCGAGAAAGATAACGAGATCCCGTATCTTTCATCAAAATCATTCCCCGGCAGTAAAACGTAAGGCCGATTTCTCCGACGAATACGTCTGATTTTTCCCCAGCAAAGGCTAACGAAATCCCCAGCGAAGCTAACGTAATCCCAAAAGCCAACGGAATCTCGAGTAGATCTCGAACTACGAAAGGGCTTGATTCCCGCTAGGGATACGTAAGTAGCCTACCATGGGTCCAGTCCCTCGACCAAAACGGTCACCATCTCCTTCGGCAGCAGACAAAGTCCACCGAAAGGCCTTTTCAAATTAAGGATCGAGGCACCTAAAAAGCCATCATCATCAAGGTTCGAGGCACCTAAAACGCCATCTCCAAGGTTCGAGGCACCTAAAACGCCATCTCCAAGGTTCGAGGCACCTAAAATGCCATCATCAAGGTTCAAGGCACCTAAAACGCCATCTCCAAGGTCCGAGGCACCTAAAACGCCATCTCCAAGGTTCGAGGCACCGAAGACGCCATCATCAAGGTTCGAGGCACCTAAGACGCTATCACACACAACACTAGGAAAACGATAAATCACAATCATCCCCAGCAGAGCGGATAGCCATCAGACCGAAAGGTGTCATTCCTATCCCCAGCAGAGCGGATAGCCATCAGAACGAAAATGGTCATCTCTTATCCCCAGCAGAGTTTCTCTCCGGCATTGCTGAGAACTCGCTCATCGGGTTCGAGGCACCTAAACGCCATCATCTCCTGTGGTCAAAGACCCGAACTACGGCTGGCTTGATTCCCATTAGGGATACGTAGGTAGCCTATTAAATAGGTTCAGCCACCCGATCACTCGATCATCCTGCCAAATATGGAGCCTTACTCTTATCGACGACCCCGCTTCCTTCGAAAGCGCCGTCGCCGAGGGGCTACTGTAAGTGCTCCAATTTGAGCTTGTTAGAATTTTCGTTAGAAAATTAACAAAAGTTATAACATTCCTAACAATCCCTAACATTTCTAACCAAGTAAGGGTAGAATAGGGATTGCAAAAAAAAAGATAAACCAAGGAAAGGAATCAAAAAAGCAAAAGAAATAAGAAAAACCAAAAATAGAATTGGCTGGAAACAAAAACTGGCTGATTAATTTGAATTTTGAAAAGATTATTCCTTGTGTCCAAAGCCTGGAGCAGCATTTAATGAACAGTGCATGCTGCAGGGTTTATCCGCGCGGATGGGATTGTCATTTCAAGAGGGCTATAAATTGAGCCCTCCAGTCACAAAGAAAAGGAGAAGAAGAAGAACACAACTCACAACATTTGGCAAAAATACTTGAGAAAACAGTGAGAATTCTCTAGGAATTGTCACCTTTTTCTCTTGAATCTTCCCAACTTTCACTCACTCAAATCAAACCCACTCACTCTCAAATTCAAACACTCTTGCATTCAAGCCTTTAAACACCAAAAAACACAAGGAAGATAGGTATAACCTCCCCCTCCTTACCCTAAATCTCTCATCCATGCATGCATTTTCAAACTACAAAATGTAGTTGTTCATCTTCCTACCCTAGATCCAAGAGGATCACCATGGAAGTTCATCTCCATGGATGATCCTCTACAAGGATCAACATTTTGTTCAATGTGTTCTTACTTACTTGCAAATGCATTTTCAAAACCATAAAAACCATTTTCAAGCACCAAATCTTGATTTCAAAGGATAAAATTCCCCTTCCCAAGCAAATGAAGTGCTTAGTCCTAATGTACCCAAAGGATGGTTTGGTATAGTTGATTCACCACTAAAATGTCAAGTGATCACTAACCAAAACCTAGGGAAATGGGGACAAGCATGGATGCAAAACCCCCTTTTAAAATCATATTTTCTTTCTTGAGAAGTTGCTGTCCAGTAGCAATTTTGCAAGATCCTAGTCCATTGTCTTAATTTTTGGACACAGATAAACTTGGAATTTTGGTGTTGACTACAAAACACTTTTTGTAGCCAACATCCAGATATTTCCAGACATATTTTTACTTTATTTTTTGGGTGAGTAAAACTCCTCTTTTCAAATTTTCTTTTAGAGGCCAGTTCATCAGCTTCTGGAAATCCAGATTTCATATCTGAGATTTCCAGAAAGTTTTGACCCCTCAAATCTTCTCCAAAATGGAAAATTCCTTCGTATAAATCTTATTTAAGGTGTCTAGAACAATTTTCATTCTCTGAGTTTATCCAGATTATGAAGTTTTAAGGCCCTTGAATCCATTTCAAAATCAAAGGTCCACTGCCTTTTTCATTCTGGCAGAAGTGACTCTCAACTTCAAAAGGTCTTTTGAGTACCAAATCTCAATCCAAAAATCTTCCAAAAAATCATGGGATCATTTTAAAGTCTTAAAAAGACATCCCAATTTTTACTTTTCTGAGTTTCAACTTATTTTGGCCAAAACACACACACACACACACACACACAAATGATTTTCAGCTTGGAAGACTCGTTTTACGAGGCATTCCGGGTGCACACTAACGTCCTTCCCGGCGTGTAACATGACCTCCGAACCCAAATCTCTAACCTCGGGCATTTTTCAAAGTTTTGGCCCTTAAAACAAAAATGGCGTGGCGACTCTGTCTTTTTCCGATTTTATTTGGTTTTTTCAAAGAAACGCAAAAAATCGAATTTTTCCCGCGAAATTTTTGGTGGCACATCATCACAGGCGGCAGCAGCTCGAGACGGAGGCGGTGGAGAAGGTGGACAGCGAAGCTTCGTGGCGGTGTGGAGAGGGTGGACGGCGGCGGTGTGACCGTGAGGGAAGAGAGAGAGATGAGAGATTGTTGTTTTGTTTAAGGAGAGAGAGAGAGAGTTTAGGGCGTAAAAGATTTTGGGGAATTGAGATTTTTATTTATATTTAACGTTAGCGACGGAATAATTTCGCTGGTAGATAATAATTTCAGCGCGAAATTTAATTTCGTCGGTAGAATTAACCATCAGCGACGAAATTATTCTGCCGGTAAATGTTAATTAATTTTAATTTAACAAATATCATTATTTTTATTTATATAAAACATGAATTTTTTTTTAAATAAAATATAACAAATTACTCAAAAAAAATAAATATAAGTCAATAAATATTATTTTTGAAAAAATAAATAAATACACAACAACAACAACAACAACAAAGCCTTAGTCCCAAAATAATTTGGGGTCGGCTAACATGAATCCTCATATGTTATCGTGAAAAAAATAATAAAATAAAAAATAAATAAATAAATAAAATAAATAAATAAAAAAAAAAAAAAAAAAAAAAAAAAATCAACCCCCCACATGGATTTTTGCCCTCAACTCCGGCCTCTTCAACACCATACTTTCATCCACTCCAAGTAAATTCATATCATTTTCAATTACTCTAATCCAAGTTTGTTTGGGTCTTCCCCTACCCCTCGCCATTTTATCATTTCTCCACTGTTCCGGCCTCCTAACCGGTGCATCACTCGGTCTCCTTCTCACATGTCCAAACCACCGTAGACGATTTTCCCTCATTTTATCCTCAATGGGGGCAACTCCTACTTTACCTCTGATCACCTCATTCCCCAATCGATCCTTTCTTGTATGACCGCACATCCATCGAAGCATACGCATGTCCACCACATTCATCTTATGCACGTGACACTGTTTCACGGCCCAACATTCGGTGCCGTAAAGCAATGCCAGCCTAATTGCCGTGCGGTAGAATTTTCCCTTTAATCTATTGGGCATGCCGCGATCACATAGAAACCCTGTAGCACTCTTCCACTTCAACCAACCTGCTTTAATCCTATGAGCCACATCTCCATCTAATTCTCCATCCTTTTGGATAATGGATCCAAGATAGCGAAAAAACTCAGAAGCTTGGATAATATTTCCATCAAATGTGACCGCCCCTGCCTCCCTACTTCCAACTCTGCTAAACTTACACTCCAAATATTCAGTCTTGCTTCTGCTTAATCGAAAACCTCGAGATTCCAAAGTGTGTCTCCACAACTCTAATTTACTTTCAACACCCTCTCTTGTCTCATCAATCAGCACAATATCATCTGCGAACAACATACACTTTGGTATATCATCTTGGACTGACCTCGTCAATTCGTCCATTATCAAAGCAAAAAGAAAGGGGCTAAGTGCGGAACCTTGATGCACTCCAATCTTTATAGGGAACTCTTCAGTCTTCCCAACACTAGTCTGTACACAAGCACTAACTCCATTATACATGTCCTTGATAATATCAATAAATTTCTTTGAAACACCCTTCTTTTCTAATGCCCACCAAAGTACCTCTCTCGGCACTTTATCATACGCCTTCTCCAAATCAATGAAAACCATATGCAAATATTTCTTTTGATCCCGATATTTATCCATGGTTTGTCTCATAAGATATATTGCCTCCATAGTCGATCTTCCTGGTATAAACCCAAATTGGTTATCCGAAATATCCACAATTTTTCTCAGCCTTTGTGCAATCACTCTTTCCCAAAGTTTCATAGTATGACTCATTAGTTTGATCCCCCGATAGTTGGCACAATCTTGGACATCACCTTTATTCTTATACAAAGGGATCAGAGTACTCTTCCGCCACTCCAATGGCATTGTGTTAACTCTCCATATCTTGTTAAATAGCGTTGTTAACCAATCTACTCCCCTCTCCCCGAAACATCTCCAAACCTCAATTGGTATACCATCCGGTCCAACGGCTTTCTTCAATCTCATCTTTTTCATTGCCATTTCCACTTCACTCTTTCGAATTCTCCGCATAAAATCTTGATTAACCATACTCGAAGAGATATTTAAATCTCCAACATCCTGCTCTTGACCGCCATTGAACAAGTTATCAAAGTACGAACTCCGTCTATCTTTTATCTCTTTATCCCCAACTAAAACTCTTTGGTCTACATTCCTCACACATTTAACCGTCCCAATATCTCGTGTCCTCTTATCCCTCATACGAGCGAGTCTGTAGATGTCCTTTTCCCCTTCTTTTGTATCTAACTTATCATAAAGTTTCTGATTCACCTTTGCTCTTGCGTCTCTTACTGCTTTCTTAGCATCTCTTCTAGCTTCCTTATACTTCTCATAGTTCTCGTCGCTCCTACATTTCCCCAATAATTTGTAGCATTCTCGCTTTCCCTTTATTGCTTGTTTTACATCCTCGTTCCACCATGATGTGTCCTTACTTGGTGGCCCATTTCCTCTAGATTCTCCAAGGACTTATTTCGCCACCTCCTTTATGGTATGTACCATCTTAGTTCAAGTCGAATCTATATCCATCAATTAAAATAAAATAAAATAAAATAGAGCTAAATAAATTTAAAAAAATCAAATTAACAACGACATAATTATTACCGCTACTACCACCACGTCTGACCACTACTACCACCACTACCACCACCACCACTCCACCACTACTATCACTACCACTACCACCATTACTATACCACCAAAACTATTACTACTACCACCACTACTACCACCACCACCATGCACTACCACCACCACTATCACCACTACCATTACTACTACCACTACCACCACTACCATCATCACTACCACCACTACTACTACCATCACTACTACCAGTACCACTACTACTATATATCACTACCACTACTACCACTACTACCACCACCACAATCACTACCACCACCACTACTATCACTACTAACGCTACTACCACCACTACTACCACTACTATTACTACTACCACCACTACCACTACCACCACTACTACCACTACTACCACAATACCACCACTACTACTACTACCACTACCACCACTACTACTGCTACTACCCCAACCCCTAAACCCTAAATCATATACTTATACCCTAAACCCTAAACTCTAACCCTAAGCCTAAACCCTAAACCCTAAATCTCATATACTTATACCCCAACCCCTAAATCCTAAATCATATGCTTATACCCATAAACCCTAAACTCTAACCCTAAGCCTAAATCCTAAACCCTAAATTTCAAATCTCATATACTTATACCCCAACCCCTTAACCCTAAATCTTATACTTATACCCCTAAACCCTAAACTCTAACCCCTAAATCCTAAACCCTAAACCCTAAATTTAAAATATCATATACTTATACTATACTCCCTCCATCCCATGTGATTACAAACCAATTTCTTGGGCACAATAATTAAGAAGTATTATTAAGATAATGAAAATGTGTGGTAGGAAATGAAGAGAGAGAATGAGTGGAGTTGGTTGAATAAATTGTGTGGTAGGAAATGAAGAGAGAGAATGAGTGGGTGGGGTAGGGTGAATATAAAATAATAAATTTATTTTCATTTTGGGCAGTTTGTATTCACGTGGAACGGACCAAAAAGGAAATAAGTTTGTATTCATGTGGGACGGAGGGAGTATACTTTATACCCCTAAACCCTAAACTCTAACCCTAACCCCTAAATCTCAAATCTCATATACTTATACCCTAGACGTGTCCAAAATCTAATCGGAACTGGCTAACCGACAGTTTTTAACCGGTCAACTAACGGGTCAAACCCGTTAACCGGTTTGCCGTAATCAGTTAAGAAACCGACAGTTAACCGATTTGGTTAAGGTTACAGATTTTTCAAACCGACGGACCGGCGGTTTTAACAGTCGGTTATTTAACCGGTTATAACTGTTAGAAATTCCAGTCAGTTTTTTAACGTTTCCAGTTAGTTTTTTAGAATTTCAGTCAGTTTTTTAACGTTTTCAGTTAGTTTTTTGGAATTTCAGTCAGTTTTTTAACATTTTTTGTTAGTTTTTTAACGTTTTCAGTTAGTTTTTCAAAATATCAGTTAGTTTTTTGAAATTTTAGTCAATTTTCTAACGTTTCCAGTTAATTTTTTAACGTTTTCAATTAGTTATTTTGTTAATTAGTTCTAAAAATAATTAAAAATTAAATGTTATAACCACCGACGGAATAATTTCGTCGCTGATTAATTTAAAAGCATTAAAAATTAAATGTTATAATCACCGATAGAATAATTCCGTCGCTGGTAAATTAAAAAAAATAAAAAACAAAATTAATATATTACCGACGAAATTATTCCGTCGCTGGTTTATTTAAAAACTTAAAAATATTTAATTCCCACCGACGGAATAATTCCGTCGCTGATTAATTAAAAATTAAATGTTATAATCACCGACGAAATAAATCAGTCGCTTATAAATTTAAAAAAAAATAAAAAAACAAAATTATTTTATCACCGACGAAAATATTCCGTTACTGGTTTATTTAAAATATTTAATTTCCACCGACGGATTAATTCCGCCGCTGAGAAAGCATTAGCGACGGAATATTCTGTCGGTAATTTAGGCGCCAATTTAGTGGCGGTAATGAATCGAATATTCGACGAATATTCGTTTTTAGCGATGAAACCCAGCGACGAAATTAAATTCCGTCGGTAATATCGACACCAAATTTATTTCGTCGCTATAGCATAATTTCCGCCGCTATATAGCGACCGAATGACTCCGCCGCTGGTAATTCCGTCGCTAAAGACACAATTTCTGGTAGTGATCATACAATGAGCCTAAGTATTATTACCATGCAGTCAAACACAAACATTGACATGGCGCTATGAAACTAGAGATTGATGCCTTAGAAGCAAATAACACATGGACACTTGAGTCACTACCACAAGGGAAGAAGGCAGTGGACTCAAAATGGGTCTACAATATAAAGCATAAGTCAAACGGTGAGAGTGAATGATACAAGGCATGTTTGGTGGTGAAGGGTTTTACGCAAGTTGAAGGAATGGACTTCCACGAGACTTTCGCTCCAGTTGCAAAGTTAGTCACCATGCGCAGTCTCCTTGCAGTTACAGCTAAAAGGAATTAGCACATTCATCAGCTTGACATGAACAATGCTTTCCTTCACGGTGATTTGGCCGAAGACGTGTACATGAAAATTCCTCAAGGCTTTGCAAAAGAGGGAGAAACAAGGGTTTTCAAACTTCAAAAATCTTTATAAGGACTCCGTCAAGCTTCAAGGAATTGGTATCACAAGTTCACTTTTAAGAATGGTACGACATACGTTGCTACCCTAATTTATGTTGATGACGTGATTCTTGCGGGCAACAATGGTGGTAAGATTAAATTTGTCAAATGGCACTTAATTACGTGACTTCTTTAGCATCAAGGACTTGGGACCTTTGAAATATTTTTTGGGGATTGAAGTGGCACTATCACCGGAATGGATAGTTTTGAGCCAACGCAAGTATACATTAGATATACTTGAAGAGAGTGGTCTACAAGGAGGAAGGCCAAGTTATTTCCCATGGTGCAAAATTTAAAGTTCGATCCCAAAGGTGATAGCCCACATGTTGATGTTTTGCAATACCGTCGACTGTTAGATCGGTTATTGTACCTAACAGTCACACGCCCAGACATCCAATTTGCGGTGAATAAACTCGGTCAATACTTTTTCTTCCTGCGCACGGTGACCGAATTCTTCATGCATATTGTGACGCTGATTGGGGGGCTTGCCCTATGACACGTCGATCTTGTACAGGTTATTTCATTTCCCTATGAGGTGCTCCTATTTCATGGTGAACCAAAAAGCAATCTGTAACTTCACGCTCATAGGCTGAATACCGAGCTATGGCCGCTACTATTAGCGAAATAATTTGGTTACGATGGTTGCTACTCGATATAGAGGCTCCATAGACAAAGGCAACTCTTTTACACTGCGACAATCAAACTACATGTCACATTGCAAACAATCAGGTCTTTCATGAATGAAAGCACATTGAGATGGATTGTTTTTTTGTTCATGAGAGTGTTGAATCTTGTGACATTATTCCGTGTAAGATTTCCACCCATGATCAAGTTGCCGACCTGTTTACAAAGGCACTTGGTGCAGATTTTATTCTTCACATTACTTCTGTAATTTTATTAAAAATTACTAAAAGGACCAGTTATCTATCCGTGTCCCTGATACTTGCACAAATTAATAATTGTGTTACAAGCTCTAAAGAACATAGAGAGCCAGTTGATTCGCATTTGAAATCCTTACAACCAAAACATAAAGTCAATTCTACTTCTAATACAATAGAATCAACAACTAATACAATCATTGAACAAACAAACTAATCAGAAATTTAAACCCAATAAATTAAAATACAAATAAAACCTACAATTCTAACACTTGATGTCAAGTGTCATAGAATCGCAGCAGATCGAGAAGCGTTTGAAGATGCCTCGTTATTACGTATCCATATTTTTCTTATTTGTTTATTAATGTTAGACATCATAGTCATCACTCTCGGTCTCCTCTACGTTCTTCCCTTCAAGCTTAATACTTCTGTACCATCTCGCACATACAATAAAAACAATTAAATCTATAGTGGTCAAGCCGGCTAGGAGGAAGTAAAACCTGTCTAGATGACCACGGTTAAGGTTCCCGGGGATCCAACCTGGCATATGGTCTTCGGTTGATATTCTCATAACCATGGTTACTATCAAGCTACTCACATAGTTCCCTAGAGATATTGATGTCATACAAAGCGCACTTCCAAAACTCTTTAGACCATCGGGTGCTTGAGCATTGAAGAACTCCAATTGGCCTACGTACATAAAAACCTCAGAAGCTCCAATAAGCGCGTACTGAGGGACTTGCCAGAAGATACTCAATGAGCTAGAGCCATCACAATGGAGGCAGTCTTTTTGGGCATATTTGAGTCTATAACATTCCACAATTCCTGCTGAAACCATTGCCAATATTGCTATTACAAGCCCAATTCCCATCCTTTGGAGTTCAGTTAGCCCTTTGGTGTCTGACTTTCTGAACTTGCTAACGAGAGGTGCAATAACTCTTCGGTAGAGGAAGATAAATAAGGCAACACTTAAGATGTCAAAGCTAGACATGCTGGCTGGAGGGATTTGGAAGTTTGAAAGGGTACTTGTCATTGCAGCTCCTTGCTCGACAAAGAGTGATGCCATTTGTGTGAAAACAACGGAGTAGATTATGGTGCATAGCCAAATGGGTAGTAGTCTTAAGATGCATTTCACCTCTTCAACTTGTGAAATGGGACATAGCCTCCAAGGGTTGCGAATATCTTGCTTTGGGTCGGTCAATTCCCTTGATGTTATGTAAGCCGCTCTATCCAAAAACCTGAAATGTAAAATGATATGAGCTACTTCAATCTTTATTTTGTGAATTTTTAATGTAATAAAGATCCCGACATAAAAAAGTCACAAAATTTTGAGCACAAGATCCTAGCTGACAATAATGGCAGGACTATTTAGTCGGTGGGCACAATCATTGAGTGGTTTAACAAATGATTGCCACCTTGTGACTTTAAGTTCTTTTAAACTTGATACGAGGTTCGACTTACTTGAACTCATTTGTGTGGAGAATCCTTCTCCCTCCGCCCAACGAATTGTCCTTTTCATTATCTTGGTACAAATTCTCTTCACCATGTGGCAACTCAACGTTCCATTTCTTTGCTGCAGCTACTATAACTTGGCCAAAACGCGAAAGAGGATTTCCACTAGGCTTGAAGTGCCTGTACCTTGTGGTTCCTCCAAGAAACAACAATAGTGCAGCAAAAGCAGATGCAGTTGATAACCAAAACCCTAGAGCCCACATTCCTTGGCCCTCAAAGTAGTCCAAAATCGTGTTTGAGAAGAGGGACCCGAGGTTTAGTGCCAAGTAGAAGTAGCTAAAAAAAGAAACCTTTGAATGACCCTCCTTTAGATTCTCCTCATCAAATTGATCAGCCCCGAACGTTGCAATATTAGGTTGGTACCCTCCATTTCCTAGAGCAATCATATAGATTGAGAGATAGAATAAAGCAATCTCCCAGCTCGAGTGGACCCCACATGGAGTCTTTCGATCCCCACAGCCTGTAAGCTTCAGCAAGAACAAGCTTGTAGCAACTGATAATCCTGCCAAACCCTATTTATCATACAAAGTTCACTAAGAATGAGTGATTGAATTTCTTTGTTGCACCAAATTTAGACTTGTAAGTGCGATAATAAAGAAGGGTGACACGGACTTTTACTTACAATGACAAAAATAGCCTGGAAGATGGCACATGTTTTGAATCTTCCCCGGTAGGAATCACTTAGGAAAGCACCAACAAGAGAGAAAATATAGACAGTTCCAGTCCATTTGCTAACGCTGTTAGCAGCCTCAGCATTTCTCTGTTGTAGAACTCTTGTCAGAAATAATACCAAGTTCACTCCAACCCCGAAAAATGCAAGTGTAGCCAGACCTTGATTCACTGTTTTATTAATTTAGTCATCAAGGAAAGAAGAGTTAGTCCATGGAGAATTCTTTTCTATTTATTTGTGACAATACAGAAACATTGTTAGGAAAAAATTGATAAAATGGTTAGAATTTTTATGATCACTTTCAAATGAAGACCATTGATATTATATATGGTATTCAAGTTCAATGTTAATCCCCTATGTTCAATGATAAATGTCAGCCTTTCTTTTCAGTTTCTTTCCAAAATAAGTATGAGTTTCTAAATAAGGTAATAATTTTAATACAATCTACACATGATACAAATAATGTACAAGAAAATGCACATTACTATTTAATTATAATGTTATACAAGTCAACAATATACGACACTTATTATTAAGAAACAGATGGAATATTAATGAATACTCTATATTTAATTGCAAGATGGGAAAAGGCCTAGATGTTATGTCTATAAACAAGTACCAGGAAAGTAGCCTAAAATGCTCTTGATCTTTTTTTTTTTTTTTTGATTACCCAGGTTCCCTAGCTTCGCCGGAACAATCCTGGACCACCAGGTATCGGCCCCTCAGTATGCTGGCGGAGATAAATCGCGGGATGTGCCCTATGCAGCCAGGGTGGCAGCACCCCTTATACTCTGGCTGAGGAGCCTCCTACAAGGCATTTACACTCTTATAATACCAAATGGCTGCCCCTGCTGTTGCTGCCGAGGCAATTACATCACTTTTACAACACCAAATGGCTACTCCAGTGCTCCTGCCAAGATTTGAACTCCCCACACTGCGATTGCAAGCCCAGTAATCTTTCTTACTGCGGATGTGCAGGCTCACTGGGGCCGAAACCAAGGTAGGAATTAAACCACAAAGATTTCTCTTGAAGAGAATCGAACCGGTGACCTCCCCTATGGAAGGCCACCATTATACCACTGGGCCAAGGCCCATTAGGTCCTAAAATGCTCTTGATCTTACCATAACGCAATGTAGTTAATGAGTTTCAACAAACGAAATGCACTTGTGGTTGTAGGGAACTGTCCTTTTCCATCAGCCACTAAGGTTCCCAATTATGCCTTATTTTGTCATATCACTAACCATATATGGCACCAATTGTGGCCAGAGAGATGATGTTTTTGCTTTAACATATTTGTAATATTTCATTTTCTTAAATAAAAATTTAATATTGCTATTATAGAAGAATGAAAAAATCGAAACATCCATTTTTAGCATACTTGCTCATTTGGAAACAAAAGTTAGCAATTTCTTTCAAACCAACTTTATATTATTAACTATAAATCATTAAATAATTTTAGCTGGGTTGTTGGTAAAAAGCGAGCGTATAAAGTTGGTAGCATTCTAGTTCTACCTGCGTATGTTTAAGTACTTCGTAAATTTGAATTATTATTTTTTCTATTATAGTCATATTAATTTCTTAAAAACTTTACTTTTCATTAAAAATAATATGAAATTCACTCTCTTGAAGCTCCCCTACAGCGCGACTATGAGCGGTTAGAAGTTGTCCATCTCGGCCATTCACTCTCTTCGAGAGGCTGAAAGCATTTTAGTAAAAGTGGGTCTTATTCGACACAAAACAATCACGTACGTCGAGCACCAAAATGGACATACGTGGCCACATTCTTCGATTTGTCTTTTTTTTTTTTTTTCCTAATGTGATTTTCAAAATGATTCAAGACTAGCACAAAAAGAAAAAGATAATAACCCATATAGTGTCAACACTAGCACAAAAAGATGTCTAGTTCCTTCATCTGAGAATCAGTTAAAGATTGTCCAACGGAAGGAACTAGCCACGTCACGTGCCAACTGGCATACCAAATCATCATGCAATCCCGTCAGCAATTACGTGTCAGTCAAGTATACTTTTCTAATGTCTTACCTTTATCATGCGCAAAAATCGCATGAGTTCCATTGTCCTCTAGCCTCACTCTCTTACACAGTTTAAAATTTAAGAAAAAAATAATTATTTCATAAATTATTTTTTTAATTTGAATTTTTTCTTATGTATTAATGTTCTTGAAGAATTAGTTGAAGAAGCTTACAAAGAATGATGGTTCCGGCAACCCATCGACCGGTTTTTTCGCGTATAGCCTGTCGGCCATGGAAGTCAAGTGTTCCATCCATTGTGCATGTGTACCCTTCTTCTTGATTTTCTCCCTTGCATTTCACCTGCCCAAATTAATCAAATTAAGTTAAAAAAATTAATGTATAAGCATTCCATGCCACACACACACACACACTTGAGTGTGTTGTGTGTGTAAAAATGGTATGAATCTTGTACCTCCTTTGACACATTTAAGCAATCCATTTTGTTGAGTTGATGAGCTGAGCTGAGCTGAGCTGAGAATTGATCAAATTTGGTAAAGAGTGAAAGAAGAAGAACAAGAAATAGAAATAGAGAGGGATCGTAGAGAGAGAAAGAACACAAGTATGATAAGGAAGAGACAGAAGTATTAGTTGAGAGCTTTGTAGTTGGACATAATAAAAGTACTATGTGAAGGTGAATTTATAGAAGTTGGTTGGGTAATTTTTATTTTTTTTTGGCTGGGTAAATTTTTTTTTTTTTTTTTTTGATTGGGTGAAATGGACGGCTCAGATTGGGAGATGCAAGTTTGGAGAAACAAAATTCCTAATGCATAACGCAATTCTCTAAAGTTTGTTAACCTTTCCGGTACTAGGGGTGTCAAATGGTACTTGACCGTACCGACCAACCCGCATACCAACCGTATCAATTATAATTGGTACACATTGGTACAAAGAAGTCGGTATACCAAAGTCTCGATACGGTAGTACCGTACCAACTGTGCCTAATTGGTTGGTACACAGTATACAATTTCGACTTCGGTTGGTATACCGTGTACCGACTTTTTTTTTTAATTATAAATACATATATATATTATATAAAAAATAAATCTAACCCTCTGTCTCTGTCTCTGCGTTCTCCCCCTCCTCCTCCTCCCACCTTGAAGCCTCATTTTCCATAGCTCCCTCCTCCCTTGAAACTCCCTCTCTCTCTCTCTCCCCCCCCAACCACCAGATTACTGTTCTAACGCAGTCTCTTCTCTCTCTCTCTCTCTACGAAATTGAACGACTATTTCTCTCTCCCAGGGATTGCGCCGCTACTCCGCCACGCCAAAGCACCACCACCTCAGCCGGTTGAAACTCTTCCCACCGCACTTTTGCTAACGGGTAAGTACTCTCATCTCAAATCTTATCCCTCAACTCACAGACCATCGTTTATTTAGGGTTTCAATTAATTTTTTCTTGATGGGGTATTATTGTTAATAGATTTAGAGCTTGAATTAGAATAAAATTATAATTTTCATAATTGAGAAATTGTATGTTTTTTTCAGTTTTCAATTTTTGTTTTAGGAATAATTGAAAATATGATTATCTTATCTCAATTTTTCAAGAGTAACACAGTAGCATACTTTATGTAAAAATACTTGTATATTATTCTATTATTTGATAAAAAATATCAATTATGTTGAAACATGATGGAATCATTCAACTCAAAGACCACATCTTCTGTTTCTTCTTCTCAATCTTTTTGATTTAGGATTAATTGATAATATAATTATCTTATCTCAATTTTTTCAAGAGTAACACAGTAGCAATATTTTTTTTGTCTTCAATAACAATTGGTATTCGTCGAATACCAACCGTACCAATTGAGTACCAACCGTACTGATAAATTTGGTATACCGACTTTTTTGGTTAGTACTGCTACGAAATTTTGTGTACCAATTCATACTTGGTTGGTGCACGGCACAAGCAAAATACACTTGGTATACCAACCAAGCCACCCCTACTTTCCATTCACTTTTTATTGAGAAGCAATAAACATTTGTCAAAAAGCTTTAACTCAACTCAATTTAAGCGGCTTTATACGATGATACTAGACCTGTCAATCGGGTCGGGTTAAGACGAGTAATACCTGTTACAACCCATTTAACATGCGGGTCGAGTGAGGCGGGTCAACTCGGATAACCCGATAAGCTCAACTCTTTTTTTTTCTTTTAAATTACTCGGCTAGAAAAATAATTTTCAAAAATAAATTATTTTTGACCCGACTGGAGAGCGAGGGTGGTAGTAGTGAGTACGGGGTGGGGCGGGGGTTGTTAAAACGAAATTTAAAATGATTAAATTTTTGACCCGACAGAGGGTATGGGGTGGGCAGGGTTGGGTTGGGGCGGGGAGGGGGTGGGGGTAGGGGTGGGGTGGTTAAAAATAAATTTAAAATGTTTAATTTTTATTTTGAACCGGGGGAGGGGGGTAGGGGTGGGGCGGGGTGGTTAAAAATAAATTTACAATGTTTAAAGTTTTTTTACTTCGGGGTGGGGTGGGGGGGGGGTAGGGCTGGGACGGTTAAAAATAAATTTAAAATGTTTAATACTTTTGACCGGGGTTTGGAGCGGGGGTGGAAATTTGGAATGGTTAAAAATAAATTTAAAATGTTTAATTATTTTTTTAACCCGAGGGGGGTGAGGGGTAGGGTAGGAAGGTGACAGGGGGATAGGGGGTGGGTGGGTGGCAGGGGGTAGGGGGTTGTTAAAAAAAATTAAAATGATTTTTTTTTTGACCCGACTGGGGTGGGGTGGGGGTTGTTAAAAAAAATTTAATGATTAAAATTTTTTTTATCCAATGGGAGGGGGGGTTAGTGGGGTGGGCGGGGGCAAGAGATTAAAACTAAATTTATTTTGGTTCATCTCCCTATCAATATAAATATAACTGGTTGACGAGTTGACCCGCTTTAACCCGTTAAATTTAATGGGTTAAAGCGGGTAACTCGTTTCAGCCAATACAAGAAAAGTGCCAAATAGCGACGGAATAGCGATGGAATACCGACGGAAGCAAAATAAAACGAAAAAAACAGCTACCGACGGATTTAGCGAGGGATTAGCGAAGGATTTTAGCGAAAGACATGAATCTGTCGCTAATCCATCGCAATAGTGGCGCCAAAAAAGCTCGCCCATTTTAGCGACGGATTTAGCGACGGAATAACGACGGATTACCAAATTTTTAACAACGGATTATAAAATTTTTAACGACGGATTTTTTCTGTCGCTATATAAATTAAAAATAAATAAATATTTTTACTTTTTTAAATTAGCGACGGAATTGGAGACGGATTTTACAAAAATAAATTACTGACGGATATATTTTGTCGCTAAATAATAAAAAATAATAAAATATTTCTTTTTTTAAATACCGACGGAATAGCAACGGATTTAGCGACGGAAATTGGTTTTAAAAAAAATAACTTTTTTCATTTAATTATTTTTTTTCTAACTTTTTTTATATAACTTTTTGAAAAAAACTTCAATGCTAAAAAATGCCCAAAATATTTATTTATATTCATAAAAAAAAACTATAAATTTATAAATAAAAATTAATGAATTTTATCCGTCCCTGATTTATTTGTTATACTTTCATTTGTTTATTTTTTTCTAACTTTTTTATATAACTTTTTGAAAAAAAAACTTTAATACTAAAAAATGTACAAAATAATTATTTATATTCATAAAAAATAAAAAAAAAACTATACATTTATAAATAAAAATTAAAGAATTTTACCCGTCCCTGATTTCTTAATTATACTTTCATTTGTTTATTTTTTTTCTAACTTTTTTTATATAACTTTTTGAAAAAAACTTCAATACTAAAAAATGTCCAAAATATTTATTTATATTCATAAAAATAAAAAAAACAACACATTTATAAATAAAAATTAAAGAATTTTACCCTATACCCTGTACCCTATACCCTATACCATATACCCTATATACCGTATACCCTATACTCTATACCCTATACCCTAAACCCTAAACCCTAAATCCTATACCCTACACCATATACCCTAAACCCTATACCCTAAACCCTAAATCCTAAACCCTATACCCTATACACTATACACTATACCCTATACCCTATATACCCTATACCCTAGACCATATACCCTATACACTATACCCTATATACTATACCCTATACCCTAAACCCTAAACCCAATATCCTATACCCTATACACTATACACCTTAAATTATACCCTATACCATATACCCTATATCCTATACCCTATATAACCTATACCCTATACTCTGTACCATATACCCCATATACCCCATACCCTATACCCTATACCCTATGCCTTAGACTTTATACCATAAACCCTAAACCCTATACCCTATACCCTATACCATATACCATATACCATATACCCTATTACATATACTATATACCATATACCCTATACCCTAAACCCTATAACGTATATTATATACCCTATTCCCTATACCCTATACCCTATACCATATGCCCTATATACATTATACCCTATACTCTATACCCTAAACCCTAAACCCTATACCCTATACCCTATACCTTATACATATCTTATTCATATGCCCTATATCCACATACCTATACCCTATACCCTATATACCCTATATACTATATACCCTATATACTTTATACCCTATACTTAAACCATTTATACTTATACTTATACCTTATACTTATATGCCTATATACTTATACACATATATACTATACCCTATACCATATATACCCTATACCCTATATTCACTGTATAGGGTATAGGGTAAAGAGTATAGGGTATAGGAAATATATGGTATAGGGTATAGGGTATATAGTATAGGGTATAGGGTTTAGAGTTTAGGGTATAGAGTATAGGGTATTGTGTATAGGGTATAGGGTATAGGGTATAGGGTATAGGGTATAGGGTATAGGGTTTAGGGTATAGGGTATAAAGTATAGGGTATATAGGGTATATAGGGTATATAGGGTATAGGGTATAGGGTATAGGATATAGGGTATAGGGAATAGTGTATAGTGTATAAGGTATAGGGTATAGGGTATAGGGTTTAGGGTTTAGGGTATAGAGTATAGGGTATAATGTATATAGGGTATAGAGTATAGAGTATAGGGTTTAGAATTTAAGGTATATGAGTATAGGGTTTATAGGGTTTATAATATAGGGTTTAGGGTTTAGAGTTTAGGGTATAGGGTATAGAGTATAGAGTATAGGGTTTATAATATAGGGTTTAGGGTTTAGAGTTTAGGGTATAGGGTATAGAGTATAGGGTTTAGAATTTAAGGTATATGAGATTTAGGGTTTAGGGTATATGTGAGGTTTAGGGTTTAGAGTATGAGGGTATATGAGGTTTAGGGTATGAGGGTATATGAGGTTGAGGGTTTAGGGTATATGAGGTTTAGGGTATGAGGGTATATTAATAAGTATTATTAATATTTTAAAAGTATAATTATTTTTTAAAATTAATTTTTGAACTTAGATAAATATTTTAGACTTTTTTTGGTAATGAATTTTTTAAAAAAAATTATGTAAAATAAGTTAGAAATTAACTAAATAAATGAGGGACAGACAATACCCTTCACTATGAGTTTTATTTTTTTTTTTTGAATAGAGATAAATGTTTTAGACTTTTTTTAGTAAGAAAGCTTTTTTAAAAAAAATTATTTAAAAAAATCATTTAAAAAATTGATATTAGACATACTACCTTAACTAAAAATTTTGGTAAATCAAATAAAAGCATGTAAATATTTTAGATATCTTTTTGTAAATTTCAGAAATAAAAGAAGTCTAAAATATTTTTTTCTAGTCAATAAAAAATAATAAAAATTACTAATTATTATTAGTACTATTATTAATATAATTACTGTTTATATAATTAATATTAATATTAATTAATTAATCAATTATATAATTAATAATTCATTAATAAATATTATTGATAATAAATATTATTATTATTGATATTAGGCATAATATTATTTTGTATTTTAAATTATTATTATTATTAATTATTTTTATTAATTATTATAATCATGAAGAAATATAAATATTCACATGGATCATTATCCAAGAAACATCTTCACAATTAAATGCATCACATCCGATGGTTCAAATTCATCCCATAAAAACAAAAACACACTTTCATTTGATTGGCCCTTTAATATTCACATGGATTAGCAATAAACCAATCTACACCATTAATCTCACACTCAAATCCAATGGTCCTAATTCACCATTATATATATATATTTTTTAATAATATATATATATATATATATATATATATATATATATATATATATATATATATATATATATATATATATATATATATATATATATATATATATATATATATATATATATCTCACCAACACTAACTTTCTCTTCCTAGTCGTCTCACACACACACTCTCACACTCACACACACTTTCTCTCTCTAAATTTCTCTCTCTACTCCATCTCTCCCATCACTGCCGCCAGCGAACTACTCCCCCACTCCGGCGAAACCCTTACTCCCTCACTTCCGATGATTCTCATCTCCCTTCCCTTCCCCATCCACCAATTCACGCACGCCCACACCTTCCCATCCATCTTCTCTCCCTTTTCGTTTCCCTCTACATCTCCCTCCCTCAGATTTGGCGACGGCAACGGTGGCTCCCCTTCATTAGATCTCGCAACGCCGTCTTCTTCTTCGCCATCTTCCTCCTCCGCCGCCGCCCCTCCACCTCCCCTGCCGTCGCTCTACCCTCTTTCCCCTCTGCGTCTCTCTCTCTCCCCTTTGCGTTTCTCTCTCTCCCCTTTCTTCTTCCCCAACCGGCCGGCGTTGATTTGTGGCTTAATCTCGATTTGTTCATTTCGATTTCGATTTCGATTTGTTCATTTTTACGCATTTTTGTTTGATTTGTGTTATTTGTGGATGGTTGTGGATGGTAGTGGATGGTGGTGGAGCAAATTGAAATTTTGAAAAATGTAAGAATTGATTTGAATATAAAAAAAATTATGTGACTGATTTGGAAATAAAAAATGTTAAGGGACTGATTTGAGAATAAAAAAAAAGTTGAGGGATTGATTTGAGAATAAAAAAAGTTGAGGGCTTGATTTGAGAATAAATATATACATTTTTTAAAATAGAGATATATATATATATATATATATATATATATATATATATATATATATATATATATATATATATATATATATATATATATATATATATATATATATATATATATCTCCCTCCGTCTCACGTGAATGCAAACTTATTTCCATTTTGGTCCGTCCCACGTGAATGCAAACTGCCCAAAATGAAAACAAATTTATTATTTTATATTCACCCTACCCCACCCACTCATTCTCTCTCTTCATTTTTCACCATACAATTTATTCAACCAACCTACTATTAACTCTACTCATTCTCTTTCTTCATTTCCTACCACACATTTTCATTATCTTAATAATACTCCTTAATTATTGTGCCCGAAAAAATGGTTTGCAATGACGTGGAACGGAGGGAGTATATATATATATATATATATATGTATATATATATATATATATGTATATATATGTATATATGTATATATATATATGTATATATGTATATATATATATGTATATATGTATATATATATATGTATATACTCCCTCCGTCCCATAGATTTATGGACTTTTGGGTTTTGCACGGGGATTAAGGAGGAAATATTATATTGAAAGTGTTGTGAGTGTGAAAATAAAATAGGAGAGAGAATGAGTGGAGAGAATAGTAAATTATAATGGTGATGTGAGTATTAAAATAATGTAGGAGAGAGAATGAGTGGAGGGAATAGAAAAGATTCCTTTCCATTTAGGGAAAGTTAGATATTATTGTGGGACGCCCAAAATAGAAAGTTTACATATTATTGTGGGACGGAGGGAGTATGTATATATATATATGTATATATACATATTATCGTGGTCCAATCCTCAATCGCGACCTTCCGTGGTCCGATTTCTCAAATCTCGACCCCTCGCGGTCCAACTCTCAATCGCGACCTTCCGTGGTCCGATATCGCATATCCCGACCCCTCGTGGTCCAATCCTCAATCACGACCTTCCGTGGTCCGATATCGCATATCTCGACCCCTCGTGGTCCAACTCTCAATCGCGACCTTCCGTGGTCCGATGTCTCAAATCTCGACCCCGCACGGTCCAACTCTAAATCGCGACCTTCCGTGGTCCGATATCGCATATCTCAACCCCTCGCGGTCCAATCCTCAATCGCGACCTTCCATGGTCCGATATCTCATATCTCGACCCCTCGCGGTCCAATCCTCAATCACGACCTTCCGTGGTCCGATGTTTCATATCCCGACCCCTCGTGGTCCAATTCTCAATCGCGACCTTCCGTGGTCCGATATCTCATATCTCGACCCCTCGCGGTCCAATCCACAATCGCGACCTTCCGTGGTCTGATGTCTCATATCTCGACCCCTCACGGTCCAACTCTCAATCGCGACCTTCCGTGGTCCAATATCTCACCGCGACTCTTCCGTGGTCCGATATCTCATATTCGACTCTCGCGTCCAATATTCCCAATGGCGACCTTCCGTGGTCCGGATATCTGCATATCCACCCTCGTGGTCTCAATCTCACCACGACCTTCCGTGGTCCGATATCGCATATCTCGACCCCTCGTGGTCCAATCCTCAATCGCGACCTTCCGTGGTCCGATGTCTCAAATCTCGACCTCTCGCGGTCTAACTCTCAATCGCGACCTTCTGTGGTCCGATATCGCATATCTCGACCCCTCGTGGTCCAATGCTCAATCACGACCTTCCGTGGTCCGATATCGCATATCTCGACCCCTCGTGGTCTAATCCTCAAATCGCGACCTTCCGTGGTCCGATGTCTCAAATCTCGACCCCTCGCGGTCCAACTCTCAATCGCGCTTCTTCCGTGGGGTCCGGAGACAGATATCTCGACCTCGCGTCCAATTTCAATTGCGACTTTTCGTGGTCCAATGTCTTCATAATCTTGACTCCTCGCGTCCCAGCGCTTCAATCGCGAACTTACGTGGTCCGATGTCTCAAATTGCCCTTGCAAGGGTCCAACTTTCACCGCGACTTTCCGTGATCCGATATTCATATCCCGACTTCGCGGTCCAACTTTCACTGCGACCTTTCCGTGGTCCAATGTCTCATATTCGACCTCGCGGTCCAATCCTCAATCGTGACCTTCCGTGGTCCGATGTTCTCAAATCTCGACCTCGCGGTCCAATCTTTTAATCGCGACCTTCCGTGATCCGATGTCTCATATTCGACCCTCGCAGTCCAACTCTCACCGCGACCTTCCGTGGTCCAATGTCTCAAATTCTCGACTCTCGCGGTCCAATCTCTCAATCGCGACTCCTTCCGTGGTCTCGATATCGTATATCCCGACTCCCTCGTGGTCCACCCTCACCACGACTCTTTCGTGGTCCAATATCGCATATTCGACTCCTCGTGGTCCAATCTCACCGCGACTCTTCCGTGGTCCGATGCTCAAATCTCGGCTCGCGGTCCAACTCTCACCGCGACTCTTCCGTGGTCCGATATCGCATATCTCAACCCTCACGGCCCAATCCCTCACCGCGACCTTCGTGGTTCGATATCTCATATCTCGACTCTTCGCAGCCCAATCTCACCGCGACCTTCTGCGGGTCCGATGTTTCATATCCCGACCCTCTTGGTCCCTAATTCTCAATCGCGACCTTCCGTTGTCCGATATTCATATCTCGACTCGCGGTCCAATCCTCACCGCGACTCCTTTCCGTGGTTCGATGTCTCATATCTCGACTCCTTTGCGGTCCAATCTTCACCGCGACTCTTCCGTGGTCCAATATCTCAACCGCGACCTTTCCATGGTGCGATATTCATATTCTCGACTCGCGGTCCAATATCTCTACTCGCGACCTTTCCGTGGTCCGATATCGTATATCCCTACCTCGTGGGTCCAATCTCAATCACGACCTTCCGTGGTCCGATAGCCGTATATCTCGACTCTCGTGGGTTCAACTCTCACCGCGACCTTCCGTGGGTCCGATGTCTCAAATTCGACCTCCCGCACGATCCAACTTCTAAATCGCGACCTTCCGTGGTCCGATATCGCATATCTCTACCCCTCAAGGGCCCAATCTCACCGCAATCCTTCCATGGTCCGATATTCATATTCACTGACTCCTCGCGTCCAATCTTCACCACGACTCTTCCGTGGTCCGACAGTTTCATATCTCGACTCCTCGTGGTCCACTCTCACCGCGACTCTTCCGTGGTCCGATATTCATATTCGACTTCTCGCGTCTAATTCCACAATCGCGATTTTCCGTGGTTCGATGTTCATATTCGACCTCGCGTCCCAAATCTCACCGCGTTCTTCCGTGGGTTCAATATCTACCGCGACTCTTCCGTGGTCCGATATCATATTCACTTCTCGCGTCTAATATTCAATGGCGACTCTTCCGTGGGTCCGATATCTCATATCCCACCCTCGTGGGTCTAATCTCAATCACGACCTTCCGTGGTCCGATATCGATATTCCTGAATACCTCGTGTCCAATCTCACCGCGACTTCCGTGGGTCCGATGTCCCACCCGACTCTCGCGGTTTAATCTCTCAATCGCACCTTTTCTGTGGTCCGATATCGCATATCCGACCTCGTGGGTCTAATCTCACCACGACCTTCCGTGGTCCGATATCGATACCTCGGCCTCGTGGTCTAATCTCACCGCGACTCTTCCGTGGGTCCGATGTCTCAAATTCACTCGCGGCCCAATCTTCACCGTGTTCCTTTCCGTGTCCGATATAAGCATATTCGACTCTCGCGGGTCCAATCTTTCACTGCGACTTTTTCGTGGTCCAATGTCTCATAATCTTGACCCTCGCGTCCAGCCTTCAATCCGCGAACTTACGCGGGTCCGATGTTCAAATTCCCACTCATGCGTCCAACTTTCAATCGCGACCTTCCGTGATCCGATATTCATATCCTTACCCTCGCGGTCCAATTCAATTGCGACCTTTCCGTGGGTCCGATGTCTCATATCTTGACTCTCGCGGTCCAATCTTTCAATGACTCTTCCGTGGTCCGATGTTCCCAAATTCTACCCTCGCGGTCCAATCTTTTTAATCCGCGATTTTCCGTGGGTCTCGATGTCTATATTCTCACTCTCGCAGTTCCAATCTCAATCGCGACTTTCCGTGGGTCCAATGTTCAAATTACTTCGCGTCTAATCTCAATCGCGACTTTTCCGTGGTCCAATGTATATCCCACTCCTCGTGGGTCCAATTCAATCACGACCTTCCGTGGTCCAATATCGTATATCTCGACTTCCTCGTGGTCCAATCTAATCGCGACCTTCCGTGGTCCGATGTCTCAAATTCACTCTCGCGGTCCAATCTTCACCGCGACTTTCCGTGGTCCGATATCGCATATCTCCCACTCACGGTCCAATCTCACCGCGACTTTTCGTGGTTCGATATCTCATATCTCGACTCTTTCGCAGCCTAATCTCACCGCGACTCTTCGTGGGTCCGATGTTTCATATCCCGAATTTCTGGTCCAATTTCACCGCGACTCTTCCGTTGTCCGATATTCATATTCGACTCTCGCGGTCCAATCTCACCGCGACCTTCCGTGGCCCGATGTCTATCCCGACTCCTCGCGGTCCAACTTCAATCGCGACTTTCCGTGGGTCTAATATTCCTCACCGCGATTTTCCATGGCGCGATATTCATATTCACTCGCGGTCCAATATTCACCGCGATTTTCCGTGGTCCGATATCATATCCCGACTCTCGTGGGTCCAATCTCACCGCGACCTTCCGTGGTCCGAGAGCCGTATCTCGGCTCTCGCGTCCAATCTCACCGCAATTTTCCGTGGTCCGATGTTCCCCGACTCGCACGGCCCAATCTCACCGCGACCTTCCGTGGTCCGATATCGCATATTCCCACCTCGCGTCCAATTCACCGCGACTCTTCCATGGTCCGCGATATCTCGTCTAATTCAATCACTTACCTTCCTGTGGGTCGAGCAGCCATATCTCGACTCGGTTCAATCGAATTTTCCGTGGTCCGATATTCATATTCGACTCTCGCGTCTTCAATCACATCGATTTTCCGTGGTTCGATGTCTCACTTCTCAATGCGACTCTTCCGTTTCCTATTCATATCTCACTCTCTGTCCAATCTTCACCGTATTCTTCGGACTTCGCGGTCAATATCAATGACTTCCGTGTCCGATATTCATATCTCGACCCTCGTGGTCAATCACGGCACTTTCCGTGGTCCGATTATATCAAATTCAATCCCTCACCGCGATTTTCCGACTCACTATATTAATTTCTATCGCGACTTTGTCCGATATTCATATTCGACTTCCTCGGTCTAAATTCACTTTCCGTGCATATTATCCGACTCGTGGTTCAACTTCACGCGACTTTCGTGGTCCGATATTCAAATGTACTTCGCGGTCTCTCAATGCTTCCGTGGGTCCGATATTCATATTCGACTTTCGCGTCAATTTTCACCGATCTCTTTTTCCAGGCACTGTCCCGCCTTCCACTGCGAATTTTCGTGGTCCTCGATACATTACTCCGTCGGTCCAATCTAATGCGACTTTACGGGTCCGATGTCTCATATTCACCTCGTGGTCCAATCTCACCGCGACTCTTCGTGATCCGATATTCATATTCTACTCTCGCGGTCCAATCTCAATTGCGACTTTTCCATGGTTCAAATTCGACTCGCGGTCCAACTCAATCCGCGACCTTCCGTGGGTCCGATGTCTCATATTCGACCTCGCGGTCCAACTTCAATCGCGACCTTTCCGTGGGTCCGATGTCGCAAATTCACCCTCGTGGCCCAATCTCACCGCGACCTTCCGTGGTCCGATATATCTCACTCGCGGTCCAATCTCACCGCGATCTTCCGTGGTCCCAATATAGCATATTCACTCGTGGTCTAATTCAATCTGCGACTTTCCGTGGTCCGATGTCTCATAACACTCGCGGTCCAATCTCACCGACTCTTCCGTGGGTCCGATATCTCCCAAATATCTACCCTCGCGGTCCAATCTCACCGCGACCTTCCGTGGTCCGATATCTCATATTCCGACCTTTCGCAGCCTAATTCACCGCGACTTCGTGGGTCCGATGTTTCATATTCGACTCTTGGTCCACCTCACCGCGACTTTCCGTTGTCCGATATCTCATATTCGACTTTCGCGCCTAATTCACCGCGAATTTTCCGTGGTCCGATGTCTCATATTCTCGACCTCGCGTCCAACCTCACCGCGATTTTCCGTGGGTCAATATTCACCTCACGACTCTTCCGTGGTGCGATATTCATATCTCGACTCCTCGCGTCTAATATTCACCGCGACTCTTCCGTGGTCCGATCGATATCTCCTCGTGGTCCAATCTCAATCACGACCTTTCGTGGGTCCGATATCGCATATTCACTTTCGTGGTCTAATCTCACTGCGATTCTTCTCGAGTCTAAATTTTCGCCCACTTCGCGTCCAATCTCACCGCGACTTTCCGTGGTCCGATATCTACTCTCGTGTCCAATTCAATCACGACCTTTCCGTGGTCCGATACCGTATATTCACTCGCGTTCAATCTCACCGCGACTTTTCCGTGGGTCCGATGTTCAAATTCACTCGCGGTCCAATCTCACCGCGACTCTTCCGTGGGTCCGATATCGCATATTCCACTTTCTTTCGTCCAATTTCATCGCGATTCTTCCGTGTCCGGAGCTCCCAAATTCGACTCGCGATTCAATCTCACCGCGACCTTCCGTGTCCGATGTCTCATTCGACTCCTCGGTCCAATCTCACCGCGACCTTCCGTGGTCCGATAGCATCGACTCCTCGTGGTCCAATCTCACCGCGACCTTCCGTGGTCCGATGTCTCATCCCGACTCGCGGTCCAACTTCACCGCGACCTTCCGTGGTCCGATGTCTCATATCCCGACTCCTCGCGTCCAATCTCACCGCGACTCTTCCGTGGTCCGATATCATATTCTCCTGCCTCGCGTTCAATCTCACCGCGACTCTTCCGTGGTCCGGTCGCATATTCACTCTCGCGTCCAATCTCACCGCTCTTTTCCGTGGTCCATATTCACTCTCGTGGTCAATCTCACCGCGACCTCTTCCGTGGGTCCGATGTCTCACCCGACTCTCGTGGGCCTAATCTCACCGCGACTTTCCGTGGTCCGATATCGCATATTCACTTCGTGCCCAATCTCACGATTCTTCCGTGGTCCGAGCGTATCTCGACCTTCGGTCCAATCTCACCGCGACCTTCCGTGGTCCGATGTTCACCCGACCCGCGTCCAATCTCTAAATCGCGACCTTTCCGTGGTCCGATATCGCATATCTACCCCCTCGCGGTCCACTCTCACCGCGACCTTCCATGGGTCCGATATTCATCTTGACCCTCGCGGTCCAACTTCACCGCGACCTTTCCGTGGTCCGATGTTTCATATCTCGACTCTCGGTCCACTCACCGCGACCTTTCCGTGGTCCGATATTCATATTCCCGACTCTCGCGGTCCAATCCACAATCGCGACTTCCGTGGTTCGATGTTCATATTCACTGGTCCAATCTCACCGCGACTTTCCGTGGGTCCAATATTCACTAATTTTCCGTGGGTCCGGATATCTCATATCCCGACTTCCTCGCGGTCCAATCTCATGGCGACCTTCCGTGGTCCGATATTCATATCTCACCTCGTGGTCTACCCTCTCACCAATTCTTCCGGGCGGGTCCGGCCGCATATTCTTCACTCTCTCGTGGTCCAATCTCACCGCGACCTTTCCGTGGTCCGATGTCAAATTCGACTCCTCGCGGTCCAATCTCTCAATCGCGACTCTTCCGTGGTCCGATATATCTCGACTCCTCGCGGTCCAATCTCACCGCGACCTTCCGTGGTTCGATGATATATTCTGACTCGTGGTGCCCAATCTCACCGACCTTCCGTGGTCCGATGTCTTCAAATTCGACTGGCCTCGCGGTCCAATTCAATCGTGCTCTTCCGTGGTCCGATATAGCATATTCCCACCTCGCGGTCCAATCTTCACTGCGACTCTTCGTGGTCCAATGTTCATATTCTGACTTCTCGCGTCCAGCTTCACCGCGATCTTACGCGGTCCGATGTTTCACCTTACTCTCGCGTCCAATCTCACCGCGATTTTCCGTGGATTCGATTCATATCTCACCCTCGCGTCCAATCTCAATTGCGACTCTTTCCGTGGTCCGATGTTCCCATATTCGACTTCGCGGTCCAACTTCACCGTGACTCTTCCGTGGTCCGATGTCTCTCGACTTCGCGTCCCAATCTTTAATCGCGACTCTTCCGTGGTCCGATGTTCATATCTCGACCTCGCAGCCCAATCTCACCGCGACTCTTCCGTGGGTCCAATGTTCAAATTCCGACTCTCGCGGTCTAACTCACCGCGACCTTTCCGTGGTCCGAAATCAGATTCCCGACCTTTCGTGGTCCAATCGAATCTCGTGGTCCAATATCGCATATTCGACTCTCGCGGTCTAATTCACCGCGACTCTTCCGTGGGTCCGATGTCTGACACTCTCGCGTCTAATCTCACCGCGACTTTCCGTGGTCCGAGACGTATAGCTCTCGCGTCCAATTCTCACGCGACTTCGTGGTCCGATATCTCATATTCGACCTCGCAGCTACCTCACCGCGACTCTTTCGTGGGTCCGATGTTTCATATCTCGCCTCTTGGTCTCACTCTCACCGCGACTCTTCCGCTGTCCGATTCATATCTCGACTCTCGCGCCAATCCTCACCGCGACTCTTCCGTGTCCGATGTCTCATATTCTACTACTCGCGTCCAACTTCACCGCGACTCTTCCGTGGGTCTAATATTCACCGCGATTTTCCGTGTGCGATATTCATATTCTACTCTCGCGTCCAATATTCACCGTACTTTTCTCCGGGTCTGAGATATCGTATATCTACTCGTGTTCACCTCACCATTTTTCGTGTCCGATATCGACATATTCGACCTCGTGTCTAATCTCACCGCGACTCTTCCTTGGTTCGATGTTCAAATCTCGACTCCTCGCGGTCCAATTCACCGCGACTTTCCGTGGTCCGGATATCGTATATTCGACTCTCGTGTCTAATTCACCGCGACCTTTCCGTGGTCCGATATCATATACTACTCGTCGTGTCCAATCTCACCGCGACTTTTCCGTGGTCCGATGCCCAAATTACTCGCGGTCTAATCTCAATCGCGATTTTTCCGTGGGTCCGGATATCGTATATCTCGACCCTCGGGGTCCAATCTCTCACGCGACTCTTCCGTGGTCCGATGTCTCAAATTCGACCTCGCGGTCCAATCTCACCGCGACCTTCCGTGGTCCGATGTTCAAATTCACTCGCGCGTCTAATCTCACCGCGACCTTCCGTGGTCCGGAGATCGTATATCTCGACTTTCTCGTGGTCTAATCTCACCGCGACTCTTCCGTGGGTCCGGATGCAAATTTGACTTCTCGCGGTCCAATCTCACCGCGACTCTTCCGTGGTCCGATGTTCAAATTCACTCCTCGCGGTCCAATCTCACTGCGACTCTTCCGTGGTCCGATATTCCGCATATTCTCGACTCTCGCGGTCCAATCTCACTGCGACCTTCCGTGGTCCGAGATCCGTATATCTCACTCGTGGTCCAATCTTCAATCACGACTCTTCCGTGGTCCGATATCCGTATATTCGACTTCCTCGTGGTCCAATCTCACCGCGACTCTTCCGTGGGTCCGATGTCTCAAAGACTCGACTAATCTCTCACCGCGACCTTTTCCGTGGGTCCGGATATCGCATATCTACCTCGTGGTCTAATTCATCACGACCTTCCGTGGTCCGGAGACGTATATCTACTCTCGTGGTCTAATCTCCACCGCGACTTTCCGTGGTCCGATGTCTTCAAATTCACTCGCGCGTCTATTTCACCGCGACTCTTCCGTGGTCCGATATCGTATATTCGACTCTCGCGGTCTAATCTTTTAATTGCGACCTTTCCGTGGTCCAATGTTCATAACCCCACTATCGTCCAGCTTCACCGCAAACTTACGTGGTCTCGGTCTCTAATCTCTGCACCAATCTCACCGCGACTTTCCGTGATCCGAGAGTCTTTTCATATCTCGACCTCCAATCTTTAATTGCGACTTTCCGTGGGTCCGATGTCTCATATTCGCCTCGCGTCCAATCTCACCGTGACCTTCCGTGGGTCCGATGTCTCAAATCTCACTCTCGTGGGTCCAACTTTCACCGCGACCTTCCGTGGGTCCGATGTCTCATATCTCGGCTCCTCGCAGCCAACTCTCACCGCGACTTTTCCGTGGTCCAATGTTCAAATTCCCGACTTCTCGCGGTCCAATCTCACCGCGACTTTTCCGTGGGTCCGGAGCATCGTATATCTCGGCCTCGTGGTTCAATCTCAATCACCTTCCGTGGTCTAATATCGCATATCTCACCTCGTGTCTCCAATTCACCGCGACTTCCGTGGTCCGATGTCTCAAATTCGACTCATGTCTAATCTCACCGCGACTCTTCCGTGGTCCGATATCGCATATCTCTGGCCCTCGCGTCCAATTCTCGATTTTTCGTGGGTCCGATATTCTATATTCCCTCTCGGTCACCCTCAATTCACGACTCTTCGTGGGTCCGATGTTTCATATCTCGACTTTCGTGGTTCTACTCTCACCGCGACTTTCCGTGGTCCGATATTCATTCCTACTCGCGGTCCAATTCACCGCGACTCTTCCGTGGTCCGATGTTCCTATATTCGACCCGCGGTCAATTCTCAATCGCGACTTTTGGGTCTAATACCCCACCGCGATTTTCCGTGGTGCGATATTCATATTCACTCTCGCGTCTAATATTCACCGCGATTTTCCGTGGTCCGATATCGTATATCCCCATCTCGTGGGTTCAATTCCTCAATTACGATTTTCCGTGGGTCTGAGACCAGAGACTTTACTCTCGTGGTTCACCCTCACCGCGACTCTCTTGGTCCCGATGTTCAAATTACTCCTCGCGGTCCAATCTCACCGCGACTTTCCAAAGGGTCCGAGCCGCATATTCCTACTCGTGGGTCCAATCTCAATCACGACTCTTCCCGTGGTCCGGATATCGTATATTCACTCCTCGTGGTCCAATCCCTACCTGCGACTCGCGTGGTCCGATGTTCCCAAATCTCGACTCCTCGCGGTCCAATCCTTCACCGTGACTCTTCCGTGGTCCGATATCGTATATTCACTCCTCGTGGGTCTAATCCTCACCCGACTCTTCCGTGTCCGATGTTCAAATCTACCCGACTCAAGCGGTCCTAATTCACCGCGACTTTCCGTGGTCCGATGCCCAAATCTCGACTCTCGCGGCCCAATCTCACCGCGACTCTTCCGTGGTCCGATGTTCAAATTACGACTCGTGGGTCCAATCTCACCGCGACTTTCCGTGGGTCCGGAGCATCGCATATTCCGACTCCTCGCGGTCCAATCTTTCAACCTGAGACTTTCCGTGGGTCTAATGTTCATAATCTGACCCGCGCCCAGCTTCACCGCGCGACTTTACGTGGTCTCGATGTCTCAAACCCACTTCGCGGTCCAATCTTCTCACCGCGACTCTTCCGTGGTCCGAGGATTCTTATATCCCACCTCGCGGTCCAACTTTTCACCGAGACCTTCCGTGTCCGATGTCTCATTCTCGACTCTCGCGGTCCAATTTCACCGTGACCTTCCGTGGGTCCGATGTCTCAAATTCGACTCCTCGCGGTCCAACTTTCAATCGCGACCTTCCGTGGTCCGATGTTCATATTCCTGACTTCGCGGTTCAATCTCACCGCGACCTTCCGTGGTCCGATGTCTCAAATTCACTCGTGGTCTAACTTCACCGCGACTTTCCGTGGTCCGGGAGATATCGTATATCTCACTCGTGGTTCACCCTCACCACGACTCTTGCTGCCCGATATCGCATATACTCGGCTCTCGTGGTCTAATTTCACCGCGACTCATCTCGTCCGATGTCTCAAATTCGACTCCCGCGGCCAACCTCACTGCGATTTTCCGTGGTCCGATATTGCATATTCCCAAATCTCGCGTTTCCAATCCTCTTATCGCGACCTAAAGTCCGATATCTCATATCTCACTCTCGCAGCCCAATCTCACCGAGACCTTCGTGGTGCGAGCCATATCTCGACCTCGTGGGTCTACTTCACCGCGACTTTCCGCCGGGTCCGATATTCATATTCTCGACTCTCGCGGTCCAATTCTCACGCGACTCTTCCGTGGTCCGATGTCATATCTTGACTCTCGCGGTCCAATCCCTCACCGCGAATTTTCCGTGGTCCAATATTCACCGCGACTCTTCCGTGGGCGTGGGATATTCATATTCGGCCTCGCGGTCCTATATTCACCGCGACCTTCCGTGGTCCGGATATCAGATATCCTTACTCGTGGTCTAATCTCACCATGCGACTTTTCGTGGGTCCGGATATCGCATATTCCGACTTTACCTCGTGGTCCAATCTCACCGCGACCTTCCGTGGTTCGATGTCTCACCCACCTCGCGGTCCAATCTCACGCGACCTTCCGTGGTTCTGATATCGCATATTCCGACTCCTCGTGTCCACCCTCAATCACGACCTTTCCGTGGTTCGATATCGCATATATCTCGACTCCTCGTGGTCCAATCTCAATCGCGACTCTACCGTGGTTCGATGTTCAAATTCGACCTCGCGGTCCAATCTCACCGCGACCTTTTCCAGGGTCCGATATCGCATATTCACTCCTCGTGGTCCAATCCTCACCTCGGCTCTTCCGTGGGTCCGATGCACCAAATTACTCGCGTCCAACTCTCACTGCGACTTTCCGTGGTCCGAGACGTATATCTTGACTCCTCGTGGTTCCACCTCACCGTGACCTTTCGTAGTCCGATGTCTCATATCTCGACTCCTCGCGTCCAATCCTCACCGCGACTCTTCCGTGGGTCCGATAGCCATATCTCACTGTGGTTCACTTTCAATGCGATTTTCCGTGGGTCCGATATTCATATTCTACTCGCGGCCTAATCTTTCACTGCGACTTTCCGTGGTCTAATGTTCATACCCTTGACTCTCGCGGCCCAATCTCTCACCGCGATTTTCCGTGGGTCCGATATTCATATTCGACCCTCGCGGCCTAATCTCACTGCTACTTTCCGTGGGTCCGATATTCATATTCGACTTCCTCGCGTCCAATTCACTGCGACTTTTCGTGGTCCGATGTTTCATATCTCACTTTCGTGTTTCTACTTTACCGCGATTTTTCCGTGGTCCGATATTCATATTCGGCCCTTGCGGTCTCCCTCACCGCGATTTTCCGTGGTCCGATGTCTCATATCTCGACTCCTCGCGGTCCAACTCTCAATCGCGACCTTCCGTGGTCCAATATCTCAATCGCGACCTTCCGTGGTCCGATATCTCATATCTCGACCCCTCTGTAAGTGCTCCAATTTGAGTTGTTAGTATTTTCGTTAGAAAATTAACGAAAGTTTTAACATTCCTAACATTTCTAACAATTCCTAACATTTCTAACCAAGCAAGGCTAAAGTGGGCATTGTTATTTAAGGATAAACCATGGAAAAGAATCAAAAAGCAAAAGAAATGGTCAAAAACCCGAAATAGAAATGGCCGGGACATTTTCGCTGCTTAATTTGAATTTTATTCTCAGTGTCCAAAGTTCAAGCTGTAATTAATGAACAAAGTGCACGCTTCCTTTCGTCCGCGCGGATGACTTTTGGAGTTTTCGTAGGGCTATAAATTGAGGCCTTCAGCGTAAAAGTAACAACACAATTTGCAACCGCACCTTGGCAAAATAGGGAGAAAACAAAGTGGGAATTCACTTGAATTGCCACTCATTTTCTCTTCAATCTTTCCCAAACCCCACTCACTCAAAATACTTTCAAATCACTCTCATACATACTCTCATACATACACTAACTCAAGCTCAAATCACCCTTTTAGGAGGAGGATTAGAGAGAAAACATAGAGAACTTCATTGTTATCTACTTGTTTTCTCTTTAATCAACTCAAATCATCAACCCTAAACACTTTCAAACCCTAAACACATTCAAGCCTTTGAATCCATTCAAACACAAAACACAAGGAAGATAGGTATAATCTCCCTCTCCTTACCCTAAAATTCATCCATGCATGCATTTTCAAACTCCAAAATGTAGTTTGTTCATCTTCTTGCCCTAGATCTAAGAAGATCACCATGGAAGTTCATCTCCATGGTTGATCTCCTACAAGGATCAATATTCTCTTCAAAGTGTTCTTACTTACTTGCAAATGCATTTTAAAAAACCTAAAAACCACTTTCATACATCAAATCTCATTTTCAAAGGATAAAATTCTCCTTCCCAAGCAAATGAAGTGCTTAGTCCTAATGTACCCCAAGGATGGTTTGATATAGTTGATTCACCACTAAAATTTCAAGTGATCACTAATCAAAACCTAGGGAAATGGGGACAAGCATGGATGCAAAACCCCCCCTTAAAATCATGTTTTTCTTCTTAAGAAAGTTGCTGTCCAGTATCAATTTTCTAAGACCTCTGT
Source organism: Adenophora triphylla var. japonica (assembly GCA_022495995.1). Classification (NCBI taxonomy): domain Eukaryota; kingdom Viridiplantae; phylum Streptophyta; class Magnoliopsida; order Asterales; family Campanulaceae; genus Adenophora; species Adenophora triphylla. Next base: position 8,918 of record JAFEMH010008116.1, on the reverse strand, counting down.
CCATAGTCTAATTTTTTGGACACAGATAAACTTGGAATTTGGTGTTAACTACAGAACACTTTTTGTAGCCAACATCCAGATATTTCCATACATATTTTTACTTTATTTTTTGCGTGAGTAAAACTCCCTTTTTCAAATTTTCTTTTAAAGGTCAGTTCCTCAGTCTCTGGAAGTCCAGATTTCATATCTGAAAATTCCAGAAGGTTTTGGTCCACCAAATCAACTCAAAATGGGAAATTTATTTTACATAAATCTTATTTAAGGTGTCTGGAACAATTTTCATTCTCTGAGTTTCCTCAGATTCTGGAGTTTTGAAGCCCTTAAGTCCATTTCAAAATAAAGTGTCCACTGCCTTTTTCATTCTGGCAGAATTGTTTTTCAACATCAAAAAATCCTTTGAGTCCCAAAACTCAATCCAAAAATCATATTAAAAATCATGGGATCTTTCCAAAGTCTAATAAAGAATTCCCAATTTTTACTTTTCTGAGTTTCAACTTATTATGGCCAAAGTAACACACACACACACACACACACAAATGGTTTTTAATGCTTGGAAGACTCGCTTTACGAGGCATTTCGGGTGAACACTAACGTTCGTCCCTGCGTGTAACGTGACCTCCGAACCCAAATCTCTTATTTCGGGCATTTTTCAAAGTTTTGGCCCTTAAAACAAAAATGGCGTGGCGACTCCGTTTTTCCGGTTTTTATTTGGTTTTCAAAGAAACGAAAAATCGAATTTTTTCCGCGAGTTGGAAAATTTCAACATCGTCGCAAAGGGCGACTACTGGGAGGCTCCAAGCTTTTTTTAAAAAAATTGATATTTGATATATTGGTGGGAAACCATTAAACTTCCTGCTATCGCCTCCTAACACGAGTCGGGATAAATTGTGGTTTAACAATCCTACGTACGTATCATTGTTTTCAAAAAAAAAAGCTTTTTGAGGGTCAAGCTTCCGTCTCGCATTTAAAATCATTTGTGGTGTGTGTCGATTTTTCACATTTTCGTGTTGTTTTGGCCGCCTTGAAAAAGTCAAAATTTTGATCGTTGACCCAAGTTGCCTCGGATTTTGAATTATGTGCTTATGTGTGCATTTACTTTCAAAAAAAGTTCAAAAAAGAATTTCAAAAAAAAAATTTCAAAAAAAAAGAAAATTTTCAAAAATCATGCATCATTCTTTTTAAGACACATGAAAAATTTCTATTTTACTGTAAAAAGAAGATAGATCGCTTGCACACTAGGCGCACGTAACCTTACACGCACACTACGTCCCTAACCCGGAAATCTCTCGCCACGGCCCGCTTGGTCTTATTACGCCTCTTGCAAGCACGGGACTACCCAAACATCCTATGGAGCCTCGTGTCGACTATGCACTTGTCCGTGACACACTTTGTCCGAGACCCGTTGGTTTTTAGTCCGGGTCCGTGTCATGCCTCGTCTCGGTATAGACCTTTCCTTTCAAGCCTTAGTCGGTATACCAAGTCAATATCTTTTGGGACCCTAATCGCCGAAGCTCGCCGGTTTTCCGTCATGGACTTTGACCAGATATTGACCGGCGCCTGACTTTGACTTCGACCGGCACAAATTATACATCGATTTCCAAAGCATGACACCGAGTCATCAAGGATTAATGATTATTACATGCCTAATTACGGCCTAATTGACGACAATTCAAGATCAATTGTGGACATTCACGCTCCAAATCATGCCGCCACTTTCTATGTCGAGCTCCCTGACATGATCTTGACTTTGACGCGCCTTTGTCCGTAATTTACATCGAATGCTCGTTAAGACTCGACACCCGCCGACTTTTAGGATCGTTTTTCTTTGGTCGGTGGGACCCGCTTGCCCTATAGACCCTCGCCCGGGCCGTCCACCCCGGGAGGTCAAAATACAGTGGAATACGAGGGGCTTATAGACGTAGTGACGGGGCCCACCGATTCAGATCCGTAGTAGTTTGCGAAAAAGAAGAGCAATCTTTTCCAACCGATTAGGTTAATAAAACATGTTTTAAGTAAACAAGAACAAATAACTCGCATGCTGCATGAGCCCAAAGCCCAAACACCTACCTCCTTCAATCCCTAAATCTTCGAACCTCGTGTCTTTTCCCCCGCAGCCTCCTCACAAAGCTTGGTTCGACACCGGGTCACCGTTTGATCAGCTTGGGAAGAGTCAAGCGCGTCATCGCCTTCACCGTTTGTTCCGACTCCGAGATTCGTAATGTTCGCATCGCCGTAATGATATGGACAATACCTTCCATCCTCCAAAATCCTCAGATGTACTGCAAAGCATTGGATCCGCTTGGTAGAACAGATGAGACTTCGACATGAGGCTCAAATTGACGACCTTCTTCGGGGGGTTGCTGCAAGTCATGGCTTGACTATCGCCTCAATTCCGATGGAACTTTACCGCAAAGAAAGAAGAAAGTTCTCCTCCTATTCTTAATCATCCCTGATATATCAAGATGCTACCCCAAGATTCTTATGTCTCCACCGCTTCGGACTCCCGCCCGTCGACTTATAGGCAATTAGCTCCTCAAACAATGCTAGCCCAAAGTGGCTACCATTCCAAAAGGGCCGTGACGAAAGCAGTTCGGCATACCGTCCGTTATCCCTCTTCGTAGCGATACCGATCCCAAGCAGATATCGCATGGGTAATGAAGATCGGGAAACAGCTGGAGGAAATATGGCTCGCCTATCAAAGCTTTGAGGAACGGCGTAAGGCATAAAGAAGCTCGGATTGGAAGCAGGCCACACGCCATTTCGGGACATTAGCAATCTCCCAACCGATCGACTCCCTCGAAGGACAACATGTGCGCTCCCCGGCTCTTAATACCTCTCATTACCCGCAGAGTCCAACCATTCGGCTTCCCGATGAGCCCAACACAGATCTCCTGACTCAGCTTCAACTCAAAGTCATTCCAAAGATCGCCAACCCGAGGTCCCAAATCCACCACCCGCCGTAGAACACATTTGGTGGGATATCTCGTGATCGCCCCGACCGCCTTGAAAGTGGACTATCAGGACTGGATACACGAGGACCGTCCTCCTAAGAAGAAGAAAATTTCCTCCCAAAGAAAATTGGAAAAGAGAGGTTCGAGGCCGGTGATACAGCTGGTACGCTCGGGAGCCATCCGGGATTTGATTATTATGTACTCTACTCCACCGCCTTTCCCCAAAGCAAACAGGTAGAAAAGCCGAAATCCTTGCCAACGATAGAGTTGAGACCTTCGGACACCGAATATCAGATCGGGGTAATTTCCATTACCAATCGAAATCTATCCCCTACGACCGCCCAAGATTCAAGCTTTGTCCAGCCTCTGACAGATACACCGACAAAGAAAGACCAACGCCACTTGGCGCTCCCACTCAATCAATATGTTGATCGGAGATGGCAACCGCCACAAATGGTTCGCATAACCTGTGGGCTTCAAAGAAAGGTTCTACCTCGCAAGAAAAGGCACAAACCGATCGCTTGATGACTCTCTTCTCTCAAAACAAGGACCAAATCTATGATCTCGCCTATATGGTAGCTCGATCACTCTTTCGCGACGAAGATTTGCCAAGAAATGTCTCCAAACACAATGAAGCTTCAGACATCACTATTCGGCTCAACACCATATCGCTCCCGGGGTATTGGTGGATAATGGATCGGCCAGCATGTCCTTCCTCAAAGCATGATGCGGGCCCTACGCATCAATGAAAGGCACATGATCCCATCTACCCTTGGCCAATCAAGGCATACGATGGCACGTCTCGCCCCATCTTGGGGACGGTTCTCGAGCTCGTACGAAACCCAAATGGTGCCAAGAAAAATTCCATGTAATGGACATCCTATCCGAATTCAAACATGGAGCGCTCTCGTTACACAACATGAAAGCGTAGCCTTCTACTCTCCATCAATGTGTCAAGTTCATTAACCTACCAGGGGACCTTGAAGTCATTAGGGCGATAGTTTCCTCATAGGGAACGAAGCCGAGACCGTCACCAAGCATGCTTCTTAGCTGTACACCGGGCTACCTCCTCCGACCAACCAAGGGACTATCGGGGCAAGTCTCATCGTAATCCCTAATCCGGTGATGCCAACTATGTCAACGAACTCAAGCGGGCGCACTCCGGCGCTTCGATTCATCAAGATCAATTGCTATTTCCAACATTTGGAGGAAGAATGGAAAGAAACATCAATACCGCCATGATACGAGCACACAAACCCCTGCCTTCCGATCGAGATTTGCCGCATTCTTCAAACCTGCTTCTCCGGCTCTCGCCAAGCGAAGAGATTTTCATGATAAAAGTCGACAAATACCGTGCAGACTTCGACTAATGTATGAACATCGTATGGACGTCCTCTCGAAGAACTGCCCGCTAAGCCTTTCCGCTCAAGCATGGGGCATGCAGATTTTTCCAAAGAAGACACCGAGACGCACACGCCCTTACATCCGGATTGAGCGGCCGGGACAGACGAGTTAGAATTCCCTAAATTGAGGATGCGGCATAGATCCGCAAGAAGATCCCTACATTCATATGCTTGGTTCTGTGAAAGAGATGATAGTCGTGATTGAGGAAGAAGAACAGAAACAAGATAACCCCGAGTCATGAGGCCACCGACAACGATGCTATTAAGGAATTGGGAAACTCTCTCGTGCCCATCCGCGACTAAAGAAGAAATGATCACCAAGCTTGGATTGGTCCCCGTCCTCAGGTCAACCTTTGTAAAGTCCTCCGAGTCTCTCATTGTTGAGTTTGAGTCTTCCGAGCCGTCCGATGGCCTCTACGCCCGAAGACTCACGAAATTGTAGCCAATACACGTATTCCCTTTATTCTCAATGAAATGACGAACCTTTCGAGTATCCCTTGATTGCCACTTTAACTAATGATAAATTAACTAATAATCTAAAAAAGTTAATGATGATTCACTAGATGAAGAAGCGTATACATTAAATGAACAATATATCAAAGAAATCTTTAAGCGTGTTGTCCGGAAAGAGGAAAATCGAGCCCAAGCCGCCGAAGAGATTTTGACGAGTGTGAATTTGGGAATCGCGGAAGAGCCTAAAGAGACGCAGATTGGTAGTTTCTTCGAAGGGACTGGAAGGGATGCCCTAATTGAGCCGCTAAAAGAATTCGTGGATGTGTTCGCATGGTCCTATAAAGATATGCTGTGCCTCGATCTCTTCCATAGTTGAGCATCAATACCGCCGACCTTAAGTCAAGCCGCAGCGTAAGCTAAGAAGAATTAAGCCCGAATGGTCCCTACAAGTGAAAGAGGAGATAGAAAAGATGCTCAGTATGTGGTTCATCAGTGGTCATTGAATATCCTACATGGCTTTCCAACATAGTAATATGAATTCAAGGCCAACGGAAAGATCCTGCCGCGAGATTTCAGAGACTTGAACAAAGCCACCCAAAAGATGATTTCCCCGCCAAACATCGACATTTTGGTAGATTCCACGGCCAACCATGAAGTTAAGTCCTTCGTCGACGGTTTTGCCTAAGGATACAACCAAATCAAAATGGCAAGAAGATCAAGCCAAGACAGCCTTCACAACCCCTCGGGGCACATATCGCTACACTGGCCATGCCATTCGACTAAAGAATGCCGGGCTACGTACTGCAGGCGCCTACATTTTGTTCCATGACATGATCCACAAAGAAATTGAGGTCTATGTGGACGACATGATAATACACTCCAGGATCGTGGCCAACACTTTGTTAATTTGAGAAAATTCTTCGGCCGCCTCCGAGACCACAAAGATGAGACCGAATTCAGCCAAAATGCACCTTCGGTGTAAGACGAGGCAAGGTGCTAGGATATATGGTGACGTAACGGGGAATCGAAGTAGACCCCCGTAAAATCAAGGCCATAGTCGAAATGAAGCCACTCCGACACCGATGTAAGTGAAATCCTTCATGGGAAGACTGCAATACATAAGCCGCTTTGTAATTAGCCGACTCGACCGCGAGCCGATCTTCAAGTTGATGAAGAAAAATGCCTACACAAAATGGACTCCGTAATGCCGCCCGCTTTGAACGTATCAAGGCGTACCTGTGAATCCCGATTCTTTGCCCACCACATCGCAATTAGAAAGCCGCTATTGCTATATCTAACCTGTCACGGATACAGCACTGGGGCTATGCTAGCTCAAGAGAAGAAAGATTCCAAGGTCGAAAACGCCATCTATTTCGTGGAGCGTAAAGCTTCAAGGAAGCGAACTCACTTACTCGCTGTGAAAAGACTTGCGCAGGTTTCGTCCGGGTAGCTGGGAAAGCCGAAACACTACATGCAAGCCTCACCCGATACATCTCGTCTCAAAGATAGACCCCATCAAATATCCGTTCGACAAGCCTTCCATCTCCATGAGGTTGGCAAAATGGTCGTTCTTTTGGCTGAATACGACATCACTTATGTTTCGAGGAAATCCGTAAAAGGGCGCATAATGGCGTAACATTTGGCCGATTTCCTAAGTGATGAGTCCCGAGGACTCGAACCTCAATTTCGATGATGGAATTCTTGCTCTAGAAGGAGAAAATCGCCTGCAACTCTTCTTCGACGGGGCCAAACAAAAGGGGAATGGAATAGGAATGCTTCGGTCGATCCTACCGACGAACACACCCCCATAGCAAGAAGGTTGAACTTCGAGGTCACCAACAACGTCGTCCGAATATGAAGCTTGCATAGCCGGGTTGGAAGCCGCTCTTGAAAGAAATATCAAGGAATTGGAGGTATATGGTGACTCGCCCTCATCATCAATCAAAGTTCTAACAAATGGAAGACCGTGATTCTGGTCTACGTAAATATCACACTTACATGGAAGAGCTAGTAACTCAATTCAAGGAAATCACCATTACTTGCCCAGAGATCGCAATGTATTCGCAGATGCTCTGGCAACACTAGCCTCCTCGTTGAAATACCCTAAGGGAAAGTCCGTCAAAACCATTCGTAGTCTAAGAAGAGAAAACCCCGCTTATTGCTTTGAAATCGGCTGAGGCCGAACCGGCTGATCCCCGGTACACTCGTATCTATCAATACCGAAGAATGGCGAAGCCTCCTTCAAAATGAAGATGGGGAATATAAAGAAGGAATCAAAGCAAAAAGCCTTCACTCCGAAGCGACTCGCCTCCCACTATGTTCTTTGGGAAACATGCCGTACAAGAAGCTTTATCAAGGCCCCCTCCTCGCGATGTATCGGCAAACAAGAGGCTACGGAACTCATGAGAGAAATACATGGTGGTACCTGCGGCCCCCACATGAATGCTCGAGCCCTGATGCAAATCATACTGAGAATGGGGTACTTCTGGATCTCCATGGAAACTGACCGTATCCAGCTTCGTTAGGAGCCGCGACAAATGCCGGTACTCAAATCTTAATCATTTGCCTCCTCACGAGTTATACCGCATGACAACCCCTGGCCTTTCGTCACTGGGGGAATTGATGTCATAGGCAAAATCACACCATCAGCAAAGAACAATGCCACGAATTGTCCCCTGTAGCCGTGCGATTATTTCACAAAATGCGGTCGAAGCCAAGTCCTACAAAATCCTCAACTCAAGGAAAGTAGCCCTCTTCATCAAAGAAAACATCATATGCATACGGGTTGCCACGAAATCATCTTCGTATAATGGATCCACTTGAAGGGGAATGCGACAGCCGCCAAGGCGTAATTCAGAATAACTCCGTCCACAAGTCATATCTCCCTTGCTTGTGCCTCCCAAACCAACGGAGCTGTCTGAGAGCAAAGCAAACAAGACTTCGGAAAACATCATCCGAGCTAATGGCTATCCGAGTGCAAGTCTAGATTGGCCCGAAGAAGCTTACACTGCACTCGGGCTGTAACATCCGGCCGTAACGGCAACCGGGGAAACACCATTATTGCTTACTTCACCTGCTGAATGGAAGCCGTACTCCCAATCGAGTTAGAAATCCCTTCACTCCGTGTGCCGTTGGGAAAGTCAGGATCAACGAGGCTCCGAATGGCCTCCCAAAGCTTCGCCAAGTGATGAATTGGCCCTCGCTAGATGAACGTTTACGATTGGAAGGCCATGGCGGAACATATCTCGAGTCATACCAAGGGAGAATGGCCGCAGCCTTCGACAAGAAAGTAAAGCATCGGGAGATCCGAGAAGGTGATTCTCGCTTTTGAAAGAGAAGCCCTCACCCGTATCAACCCCCTTGGCAAATGGGAGCCCTCGTTCGGGTCGGGCCATATGTCGTCCAAAAGATCTTTCTCCTGAGGAGCCATGCGCAAATTTGGGCATCTTTCGACGGAAAATCTCTTTAGATACATTTCCAATGCGGACGTGTGGTAAGTTACAAGTCATGCAGCATACTACGCTTAGAAATATCGAGTCAAAAAAAGGAGAAACAAAAAAAAAAGAGAAAAAAAGAGTGCTAAAAGAGTAATACCTAACTAGGTTGAAAACCCAAAAGGGCGGCCTAGGTAAAAACAGTGGTTGCACAAAAACAAAACAAAAAAACCAAAAAACAAAAAAAAAACAACAAAACAAAAAAAGAAAAGAAAAACTGGTCGAATCTACGGAGACCCGGTGCCCTTTTGTCTCGAAGGCGAACGTGAGGTGTAATGGGAAACGGCTTCCGGTCTAAAGCACAAATAAAAGTCATACCTTGACATCAATACACTGATCGTAGCATGAAAGCTGTTCTCGAAAAACTTCTCTAAAGCAATTCCACATATTCATTACAGCTTAAAAACTTTTTGATGAGTCTAAGCCCGGTTCATTCCTACAACCGGCAACTCGCTAAAAGAAAACTAAGATACATAATCAAACTAATGTGGTCTCGCTACAACAAGAAAGGGATACTCGGAAAATCCCTCAAGGTCACTTCCAAGCCCACTCGTACCGGCCTTCTCCCCTCTTCTTCCCCTTCGAGTCTTCTTCTTCGAACAGGAAAGATGTCGGTC
>JAFEMH010008115.1:0-63305 GCA_022495995.1 Adenophora triphylla var. japonica | reverse complement strand
GAAAAAAGAAAAAACTTATCCATTTTAACCATTAGCCACGGCCCAAACTGGTTTCACCCTCTCCCGAGCCCCGTTTTGCCTCGATTCACGTGAAAACTTCGTATTTCAACCAAATACAAACCAAACAACCTCGAAACACCATTCCAAACACTAAATCGTATCCCGTATATGCCTCTCGAGTCAAAAAAGTCAACCCCTAGCCATAGATAACACTCTCTCTCCCTAAACACTCGTTCCGTCTCAATTTATGCGCCAGTCGCTACAACCGTTTCGATTGAACGTTGTTGAAATGTAGACGTCACCGTCAACGGGGTTCGATAGGTTTTAGTCCCAGATCCTCTTCTCTTCCCGTAAGAGAAGTAATCTCGGGTTAAAACGGCATTCCGGCCCCGTTTCTTTACTTTTAATGTCATTTACAATTCCGGATCGTTTGATCCGTTGAACGTCATTTACTTTACGCAACTTTATAGTCCGAACTTTTTGGTTCGTGATAGTCATTTAACGGTCCGGATCGTTTGATCCGTTGAATGCTATTTACTTAACGCACCTTTAAAATCCGGGTCGTTTGATTCCGTCGATACCGCACTTTAAATATTGTCATTTACAAGTTCGAGCCGTTTGGCTCGTGATAGTATTTACTTATCAAAGTCCGAGTCGCAAAACGATTCGTTGATCGCATATCATTTAATGCTTTTTTCCTGTAAAATCGCTAACAATGTAATGCCCGATTCAAAACCGGAGTTCGACATTCGAACTCTCTTTCAAAAACGCGCGAAGTGACGTTTGGCATCCAAACGATCATCTTCAAACTCAAAATCCGACGTTTGACATTCAAACGCTCTTTTCTTAAAATTCAACATTTGACACTTAAGTAAATTCAAAACGCGTCATTCGCACCTCTTTTCCTAAAAAAACTCCAAAACCGACGTTTGTCATTCAAACGTTCGCTTTTTCCAAAAAGAATCACAAAATCAATGTTTGACATTCAAACCAAGATTAAGCTTGTCATTCAAGCCCCCATTTTCACGATGCAAACACACACACGCACACATTTTCGAGAAAGGTAGAAAGACTCGTCATACGAGGCGTTTCGGGTGATCTCAAAATACTCTTCCCGAAACGTAACATGACCTCCAAACCTAACAATCTCTGGTACTCAAAAAGCTTTTTTGTCACATTTTTGCTACCAATAAAAATGACACCCCTTTTCAAAGCCTTTTCCAAAGTTTTTGCTACCAATAAAAATGACACCATTTTCACTAAAGCCATTTTTCAACGTTTGGGCTCAAAATACAAAACCGCGTGGCGACTCCTCTCCTTCCCGAAAGCGAGGTCTCAAACACCAACAATCCGTGAAAGACAACCGCGTTTGCCCCGCACGAATCCTGGGTAATTTCACTCTTGAATGTGTCTCGTGCCTTGATGTTTCAAGCCAATTTACCTGTAAAGTTTTGGGGTGAGTGTGTTTTTGCTGCCGGCTACTTGATAAATTGTACACCCTCGAAACTGTTACATGGAAAAACTCCTTATGAAATCATTTTTTGGAAACCGCCTTCTTACCAAAATATCAAAGTTTTTGGAATATCCTTATGGAAAATGATAAGTTTGCTAGTCTTAGTAGAAAATGATAAGTTTGCTAGTCATAGTAGAAAATGTGTTTTCTTGGAATATCCTTATGGAAAAAAGGGATGGTTGGTATATGATCTTGATGAACACAAGACACTTGTCTCAAGAGACGTTGTTTTTGTGGAGAAAGAGTTTCCTTTTGCTAGCATGCGAATTGATTCAGAAGAAGCTTACACGGATTCAGATATATTCCTTTGTCCAACAACTGATATGGACACTTGTGAGGAAGACAATATTGGTGTGACATAGGGGTGCCTAGACAGTTGACAGAACAGTTGACTGAACAAGTGGCTGAATAACAGGCTGATCAACTGGCAGACGGAGATATGACTGGCGTTGTGTCTGAACAACTGAGCGAACTAGTGGATGCACAACCAGTTGATCAGGTTATTGAAGATGTTGACCAGCCTGTAGATGGTGAGATTTTGGGTCGAGGACAGCGCGTTCGGGTGCCTTCCACAAAGTATTCATCGACAGAATATGCGTTAAATGCTAAAGTCAGCCCCCATCACGTTCACCTTCCCAACAAAAATCTTCAGGTACTCGTTATCCTTTGTCACATTTTGTTAGCTGCACCAAATTTTCTGCGGCACATGGATGTTTTCTGGCAGCTATTGATTCAGGTATTGAGCCAAGAAATTTTGGAGATGCTGTTAAATCTCCACAATGGTGTGAGTCCATGAACAAAGAGCTTGATTCTCTTGCCCAAAATGGCACATGGGAACTAGTTAACAAACCCATTGACAAGAAGGTAATTGGCAACAAATGGGTATATAAGATAAAGTATAATGAGGATGGGTCCATCGAACGTTACAAAGCCCGTTTAGTGATCTTAGGGAATCGTCAGGTTGAAGGAGTTGATTATAAAGAAACCTTTGCTCCAACAATCAAGATGGTTACTGTTCGAGTATTTCTCTCAATTGCTGCAGTTCGTGGTTGGGAACTACATCAAATGGATGTTCATAATGCTTTCCTCCATGGAGATCTCAATGAGGATGTTTATATGAAGATACCTTTGGGCCATCCGTCTTCTTCTTCTGATAAAGTTTGCAAACTCAAAAAATTGCTCTATGGTCTTCGTCGAGCACCTCGGTGTTGGTTTGCAAAACTTTCCACGGCTTTTAAGAGGTATGGGTTTATTCAGTCATGTTCGGACTATTCTCTTTTCTCATTCAAGACTTTCGCTGTTGAGATACATGTCCTTGTTTATGTTGATGATTTGGTCATTGGTGGTAATGATCCTAGTGCCATTCGCCGCTTCAAAGAGTATCTTAGTAATTGCTTTCACATGAAAGATCTTGGCCGCCTTAAATATTTCTTGGGTCTTAAAGTAGCAAAACATCCGGATGGTATTTTTCTTTCTTAGCGTAAGTATACGCTTGATATTCTTTCTGAGACTGGATTTCTTGGAGCTCGTCTGGCTGATACTCCTATGGAGAAAAACCATCGGTTGTATCTCATTAAAGATGATGATTTACGTGATCCTGAGGCTTATCGGCGTCTTGTAGGACGCCTTATATATCTCACCATCACACGTCCGGAACTTTCATATAGTGTGCACATTCTGGCTCAGTTTATGACCAGCCCTAAGATAGCTCATTGGCATGCTGCTTTACATGTTGTACAATATCTTAAAGGCCATCCTGGCCAAGGCATTCTTCTACGTACAACCTCTAATCTACAACTTCATGCTTACTGCGACTCGGATTGGGCTAGTTGACCGCTTACTCGTCGCTCCCTTGCTGCCTATTTTGTGTTCCTTGGTGATTTTCCAATATCTTGGAAGACCAAGAAGAAGACTACCATTTCTCGTTCGTCGGCTGAAGCCGAATATCGATCCATGGCTAATGCTACATGTGATCTCAAATGGCTTCATAGTCTGCTTGGTTCCTTTGGCATTCTTCCTAAGACTCCTATGACTCTTCTATGTGATAGTCAGTCAGCTTTACATATGGCTCAAAATCATGTTCATCATGAACGTACAAAGTATATTGAAGTTGACAGCCACCTTGTGCGGGATGCTGTTCAAACAGGTGTCATCACAACTTGCAAAGTTCACACTTCCGCTGAACTGGCTGATGTTCTCACGAAAGCTTTAATGATCATCAATTTCAAATTTTACTCGGCAAGTTGGGTGTGTGTGATCTACACTCTCAAACTTGAGGGGGGTGTTGGGATATTGACGAGATTTGTCAATATCCTTTCCATATAAATATATGTAAATTAGTTAGGCTAATATTCTCTTAACATAATTATAGGGATTTGATAGAATTTGGTAGAGATAGACTTCTTGGTGGGCAAGACTCTCACTTTGTATATATTGTATGTACACGACACTTTGTAAAGCAAGGAAACAAGTTGTTCAATTTCTCCTTCTCGTGTTCTTAGTCCTAAATTTTTACAGAACTGAAAAATTGGTCTTGTTTTGATTTTCTAAAATTTTAACAAAAATCAATTGGGACCTAAAGGGTATGATAAATTTTGAGATCAAATTCAACATTGAAGAATTTAAAATCAAATCAAATTGAATAACTACAACTTGGTTCATTTTGATTTAGTAGATTGTTATTGCAATAATTTGATTCAACAATTTCATTCTTCAGCTTAGTTTAATATATTAGTCTAATAATAGTTTGTTTAAAAATTTAATTATTTTAGTTAAATGTCTTAAAAATAAGTTAACAATAGCATATTTGTAACAATGTTCCTAAGGTAGATAGAATTCTACATGTCATATGTACCTACGGTTGATAGATTTAAGCATAATATAAGTTAGTTTGAAATCATGGTTCAACATAAATTGTTCGATCCACTTTAGCTTAACACATTTTGATATCGATCAAATTGTAGACCAGAGATTGAACCACTTTTACTTAAAATTGAACCACAATATTCAGTACAGTCTCAAAGTATGGATCGAACAATTTATACTAGAAAAAAATATATTAATTATTTTTTTAAAAAAAAGTATTGAGATAGTGATCCCTCACCTACACTCTTACAATGGTTTCTAGGAAGTATGAGAAGAGTTCAAACCATATACCATACACATTATAAATTTGGCTCTATCACTAATTTACTCGTTTATGGATAAACAAAAACGTATTAATTCACTTGTATCATCTTGAAAGAAACTGAGCAGCTAGGAATGATAATTGAACACAAACGAACTTGATGTGAGTCCGGTGTGATAGCACCAACACTAGCACCAGTATAAAAAGCAGCAAAATAAACAATTTTAATTAAACTAAAACACGAAATTAATACTTATCTACAACAACTTGCTGCAGACAATTAAAACTTCTCTTATTAAAAGGAATAACGAACCAGTTACACGAATGAATACTAAGAGAAGAACAAAATAATCAAAAGGACTCTCTCACACTTTAGAACTCTAAGAATCTATGAACCTTCAGTAATTCTAGAGTCTAAACCGCAACTTAGAATGAGCCATCTGGCTTGTATTTATAGGCAAAAAATCCTTGTTTATAGAAGTTGATTTGCTTGAGGAGATCTTCTCCAAATAGACTTCTATCTTCCTTAATCAACCAAAGCAATCCTTTCTTATCATGGACTCTTTCCTTGTGAGAGATCCTACAAAATAACCAAAATATACACTAAAACATATCCAATATTTGGTTAGTAGGTTTGTTAATAAAAGAAAATAAATTACACTAATAATATTTACCTAAATTAACTAAAGTAACAAATATACATCAAGTCAACCTTTGACTTGTCAAGGTGTGTGTGACATCACACACTTTCAATCTCCCCTTGATTTGTTGCTTTCTGGTCAAAACGAACAGTTCCTCAATATCGACGGTTGGTGCCATTGGCGACTGTGGAGGAGAGACAGTGGTGCTTGAGGGTGCTGATTTTGCTGGAGACACCACGATAAACTTGTTGGAGAGAGGTAGAGAGAGAATAGAGAGAGTAATTTGTGTTTCCACAAAGAGATTAGAAAGAGAAGGTAGGCGGTGATCAATGATGACAGGATGGGTGGTATTTATGATGTGATAGCATGAGGAGTTAAATCCTACTACGAGAAGGACACTTAGGGAGGTAGAGTTTAAAAGGGAACATACTATCTTGGCATTCGAACAAGAAACAAACCTCAACCTCTTGAAATTCCTTAGATGATAAGGATAAAAATAAGTTTTAGCTCTTGTAGAAATCAAAGTCCTTTTTCCTTTTGTGAATTATATACCTACCATAGAAATTAAGAAAAAAATCCGCAAATATATACTCCCCCTAAATACATGGACATCATAAATATGGGATTCTCAATTTTGTTGAACACAAGATCTTTTAACAAAAATAAATTAGGAAGAAAAAGATTTGAACAATATTTTCACCAATGACCAGGTTGATCTAGTTTATGACTAGGATAATGATGCAATATGTACAAACACGTGAATGATAAATCTCAGTATATGTGTGGTATGGAATGTAATCACATTAGGGGACACATCTCCTTCTAAAAAAGTCAATGAATTGAATTATTGTCTTGCTTGGCCTCTTAGAATGCCCCCACCCATTTTTTATTTGTGGGGAAGATTTTATTGGGTAGCTTTCACTCTTCTTTAACCTTCATGGATAGCCCTCTTTCGAATGATCTTTTCAATTTGATCCAAACTTTCTCTTGATGTCATTTTGATCACATTTAAATGGCTTCATACCAAGAGTGAAGCAGCTGTTTCCTTAGATTAGGCACCCACCAAGAGACATCCAATAGGATAAATTTGAGTCAACATATGTTAACACCTTTTAAGAGCAATTCACAATTCAGAGAGGAGTCGAGTCAAAGAAGTAATACAAGTGACCACACTGAGAGATATCATGCAATGCATTTATTATTTTATTTATTATTTTTTTTGGAAATAAAATATACAGGTGTAGGCTCTGATGTGATCACACGGGGGATCACACCATCAGATGACACACAAACTCAGAGACTTCCTTAGGGTAGAAAATCTCTGAAAATCAAGGGCTTTGATGAAAATATCAGCCAACTATTTTTCAGTACTTATAGATTCCATGCTAATGATTTTTTTCTCAACAAGATCACGAATAAAATGATGTCTGATGTCAATGTGTTTAGTACGTGAGTGCTGAAAAGAATTTTTTTGATATTTTTATGGCACTTAAATTATCACAAAAGACAGTTAAAACATCATTTTTAAGCCCATAATCCTTAATCATCTGATTCATCCAAAGAAGTTGAGAATAACAACTACCAATAGTAACATATTTCGACTCAGCAGTTAGGAGGGAAACGCAGTTTTGTTTTCGACTATACCAAGACACCAAGTTGTTCCTAAGATAAAAACATCCACCAGTTGTGCTTTTCCTATCATCAGTGTTGCCTGCCCAATCAGAGTCACTGAATCCAATCAGATTTGTATTTGTCTCACGAGTATAACTTAGCCCTAAGTTGACAGTTCCCCCAACATATCTAATTATCCGTTTGATAGCCTTAAGGTGGGAGATTTTTGGGCTAGCTTGATATCTCACACACAGGCACACACTAAACATAATGTCAGGACGACTTGCTAAAAGGTACAACAAGCTCCCAATCATACTTCTATATAAGGTGGGGTCAACATCCTCACTATCCTCGTCCTTGCACAACTTTTGGCAATATCCCATAGGAGTATTAAGATGAGAGTTGTCAAGAGAGAATTTTTTTGACTAAGTTTCTAGCATACTTACTTTGTAAAATGAATATTCCCTCCTTACCTTATTTTATTTGGAGCCCTAGAAAATAGTTCAATTCACCCACCATACTCATCTCAAAGGTAGTGGTCATACTGGTGACAAAGTAGTCTAACATGTTCATGGATGAAGATCCAAACACAATATTGTCTACATAGATTTGAGCCACCAAAATCCCCTCTTTATCTTTCAGAATAAATAAAGTCTTATCTACCTTACCTCTCTTAAAACCCATTTGTATGAGATGCTCAGTGAGCCTCCCATACTAAGCCCTAGGGGCTTGTTTCTAGCCATATAAGGCTTTCTTTAGATTATAAACATGATCAGGGCAATGGGGATCAGTGAATCCCTTTGGTTGCTCAACATAGGCTTCTTTATTAAGGACATCATTTAAGAAAGCACTCTTTACATCTATTTGATGTAGAGTGATGTCCAAATAACATGCAATGGCAAGAAGAAGCCTAATAGATTCTATACTAGCAACCGGGGCATATGTTTCTTCAAAATCAATCCCCTATACTTGGGTGTAGCCTTGAGCTACAAGCCTAGATTTGTTTCTAGTTATTTGCCCATTTTCATCTGTTTTATTTTTGATAATCCACTTGGTCCCTATAACATTTCCCCCTTTTGGTCTAGGGACCAAGACCCACACATCATTGTTCTCAAATTGATTTAATTCCACTTGCATTGCCATAATCCAATTTTCATCTTTCATTGCCTCTATGACATTCTTAGGCTCAAGATGAGACACGAAACAACAAGAACTTACCATGCTTACCTGTGAGCTTACACAGCTCAATTAAGCCAATTCTCTGTAGTTGACTCTTGGTTTCTCCCTTGTGTTTACCTTCTCATTTACATCGCCAACCACCTGTGTAACTGGGTGGTTCTTTTGAATCCTGCTTGGTATGTCTCTGGTCCTGTCCAGATTCTCCTCTTCACCATCTAAACTTTCTGAGTATGATTTAGACTCATTTTGATCTGATGTAGGTGGTGATGTGATCACATCAAGACCTGTATCATCTTTCTGCAGCCCTGTTTGTTGCTTATGTTCATCTGTATTTTGGGTATCTTCCATTATTTCCATGCAGCCTGAGACATCATCTTCAAGAGTTTTTAGATTTAAATCAGCAGCATCATCGAAAGTGACATTAATAGACTTCATCACAGTTTTAGTTCTAAGGTTGTAAACCCTATAAGCACGACTATTTGTGGAATACCCTAGGAATACAACTTTGTCACTCTTAGAGTCAAATTTTGACAAATAGTCTCTATCATTCAGAACATAGTATATGCATCCAAAAACATGAAAGTACTTGAGAGTAGGTTTTTTACCAAGAAGAATTTCATAAGGAGTCATGGTTGACCCAACCCTCAAGTAGACTCTATTTCCTACGTGACAAGCTGTGTTAAGAGCTCGGCCTAGAATCGTTTAGAGATGTTTTTAGAACTAAGCATGACACGAGCCATCTCTTGCAAAGTACGATTATTTCTTTCAGCCACCCCATTTTGTTGAGGAGTTTTAGAAGCTGAAAAATCATGGGTTATTCCTTTGGAGTCACAAAATTCAGAGAACAAAGTGTTCTCATATTCAGTTCCATGATCAGGCCAAATTTTCATTACTTTCTTACCATGCAAGTTTTTGACCTTCCTATACCAAACTTTAAACACTTCAAGTGCTTCAGACTTTTCTTTCAAATATAGGACCCATGTGTACCTAGAGAAATCATCTACACACACAAAAGAGTATTTCTTTTTACTTAAGCTTTCAACCTCAATGGGTCTCATAAGGTCATTATGGATTAGTTTCAAAATCTCAGAAATGGAACTTTGATCAACCTTTTTGTGGGAAGCTTTAGTTTGCTTTCCCTTTTGACAAGGACCACACACACTTACATGTTTAAAATCAAGTTTGGGTAAGTGTTTAACATCATTGAATCTCACCAACTCTTCCATTTTTCTAAAACTTGCATGACCTAACTTTTGATGCCAAACCTCAAGATCATTTATTTTGGAGCTAAGGCAGGATAAGTTGTCACCAAATTTGTAACAATTATCTTGAGACCTTACTCCATTGAACAAGCATTGATCAGTGTTATCAAACACTTTGCATTCATGCTTGTCAAATCTAACATGCAAATTATCATCACATAGTTGGCTTATACAAATGAGATTAGCTTTTAAGCCTTCCACATGATAGACATTTTTCAATTTAGGCATATGATTAACACATAGAGTACCCTTACCAACAATCTTACCTTGGGCTCCTCCCCCATAGTTCACGTTTCCATCTTTAATTATGGTGTAATCGGTTAGGAACTCTACATTACCTATCATGTGCCTTGAGCACCCGCTGTCGAAGTACCATGAGCTAGCTATGCTGCTCTTGAGTGAGGTGAATACCACTTTGCATTCCTCACTTTTCTTTTTCACCCACTGAATGTGCGCTCGCCCCCGCGAAATTTTGAGTTTTCACGGTGAAAGAGTAAAAAAGGAGTCGCCACGCCATGCTTTAGAGGTGCACTTTGAAAAACCTATGAAAGAGAACGGGTTCGGGGGTCAGGTTACGTGTTGGGAAGAACCGAGAGTTCACCCAACACGCCTCGTCCGTAGACGAGTCTTTCTAATCAAACATCCAATCAATCCATGAGTGTGTTCAAATATTGATAATGAACAAGTGTGGTAAACATGCATTTTATTGATATGAATTGAGACTTACAACTTGTGAGCCAATTATTTAGGGAGGCCACATCCCTACTACAACAATTGAGAACAGATTACTAAAGGACATGGTTCCTGCAAACAGGCATAATGTGTCGCATGACACATGACACAGGTGACCAGATGTGTCGCGTGACACATGATCACCCATGCACAATGTGTCGCGTGACACATAATGACCATCTGCAGGAACTTAAAAAATTGAACACCAAATCAACAATAGCCAACACAGATCTAATTAATTGAACAGATTAGATTCAAAATATGAAATTAACAACCCCGGAAGTGTGGATATGGAGAGATCCACACTCCCTTGGGATCTAAACAATGATCTCAACAACAATGAACACCTAATTATTCAGATCAACCAAGTTAAACAGAGAGATTGCGATTGGGATTCAGTAATCTAGATGGATAGAGTCTGATTACTGAATCCAAGAGAAGTAAAACAAGAGAATTATTCAATTAGAAAGGTAAGAGAGAGAGAAGAGGGGGTTTGAGGAGGTTACCCTTGTTGCTTCCACGAATTATGTATCAAGTTAGATACAGAATCCTTCAACTGCAGCTTCTGGTCTTGGGAAGCTTGGGGGAATTGATTGAGAGTAGATCTAAGGGAAGGTTGAAGAAGGTGAGTTGAATTGGAGGGAATTGGGTAGGTTAGAGGTAGGAGAGAGAGAGAGAGTTGTGTTTCTGTGTGTGTTACGACGCAATTTCTACAGAGTAACAGTAGGTCAGGTTGGGGATCCATTTCTAAGAGGGGGAGGGTCTTATTTATAGGCTTCAGTTAGTGGTCACCTTGTGTCGCACGACGTTACGTAACCACTTTCTAGGCCTCGACTTGTCGCGTGACACAAGGTGCCACAACCGCTTTTGGCGCCAAAACCAATTTCTGGAACATTCAGGCCTAAATACCTAAAAAGTCCAAAAGGTTTCTTCCCAGCAGGTCCCTTGGCATGAGCAAAGTACCAAAAGGTACTTCCTTCGCGGGAAACTTATGAGATGTTTCCGAAAGCCTCGGGATAGGCCGAGAATTTACCAAAATACCCCTCAATGCAATTTTATTACATTAAAATGCATCTAAAAGGGTCGCGAATTGGATTGACGTACTTACACCCACACAAACTGACCAGATTTCTGGTGATGTGAGTGATGGTGTGAGTACATCCGGGGGCTCATCTGAGGAGCATATTTTCCGAGGTCATGAATCCTTTGGTAGCAAAAGAGTCTGATGTGACCTGGGCAAAACAGTAGTGGCATACAAACCTCTTTTTCTCAAGATTTGTTTTATGATTTTGAAAAACTTTGGTTTTTGAGGGACTCTCTCATTCTTTCACAAAAGTGGATTCATAGCCATGACCAGTTTTTGAATTATTTTCCATATTAAGAACTTCCTCAAGTTTGGCCTTTCCAGTATTTAATTTTGCAAAAGTTCTGTTGGCCTTTTCGAGTTCTATTTTGGTCTTTTCAAGTTCAATATCACGTTTGGTGAGCATGACTTCGAATTTGGCTATGGAATTCTTTTGGTTGTCATTTTCAGTGGTAACCTTTTCAAGATCACATTTTAAAGTGGAAATTTCATTAGAGAGTTTCTCATTAACATTTTCGAAAATTGCCATTTTCTACTTGTTTTTCGCAGTCAGCAAATAAATCAGCATAAGCATCAAGAAGTTCTTGGTAACATCCATCACTTTCTTCTTCATTCTCTGTTTTCTCAGACAGAGGAGAGATGAAATAGTAGAACTCAGAGTCAGAAGATGTGATGGTTGGTGTGACTACATCTGAAGCTACATCAGCCTGATGTTCGTGACTAGTGGGCGAGATTTCCATGATTACTAAGTTTAGCGTTTCATCTTCATCCTCACTGTCACTAAGGGTCGCACAAAAGCATTCCCTTTTTCTTCAAAGTGTTGTCACACTCATTTGCATAGTGCCCAAAGCCTTTGCAGGCTCTACATTGAACAGTTTCAGATCTTTTCTTAGCAAAACTAGTAGGTTTCTTGAAACTACTCTTAGTATCCTCTCTTGATTTTTCAAAAGTGTTTTGAATTTTCAAAGGAAACTTGTTGTCCCGTTTATTTTTTTAAAAAGATGTAAATTTTTTGATCAAAAGGGCAACATCTTCAGTTTCCAAATTTGAAGTGTCAATTTCTTTGGAGATTTCTTCAATCTCTTTTGATGCTTTGGATATACTAGAGAGAGCAGTTGCAAGAGCAATATTTTCAACTTTATGTTGCTGTTGAATTGACAAGTTCATCTCAAACATGGTCAAAATACCCACAAGAGTATCTAAACCCATGGTTGTGGTATCATGTGCTTCTTGAACATCAGCAATTTTAATATTGAATTTTTCAGTAACAGTTCTCAATATTTTGCTTACCAATCTAGCATTTGATATAGGCTCACCTAGGGAGAGGCATTCATTTGAGATTTCTTTCAATTTAGCGGAATAGCTTTTTATGTCCTCAGTCTCATTCATCCTCAAGTTTTCAAACTTGGTCATGAGAATTCTCAGCCTAGTGGCCTTAATACTATCATCACCTTCACAGTGACCTTGCAGAATATCCCAGGCTATTTTTGCTACATTTTGATTTATAACAAGTCGAAACATGTGTTCATCCACATGACTTGATATAGCACCAAGAGCATTGAAATTATAATTAGCTAGAGTGACTTCATCTGTAGTCTATTCTTCCTCAGATTTGAGTTTGAAGATTTTTTCTAAGGTTTCCCCCTCTTCACTCTTGCTTTCAACCTTAGGAGGAGACCATGGAATAATGATACTAAGCCACGCCCTCTCATCAATTGCTTTGATGAAAAGACGCATTTTAGCTTTTCAAATAGCATAATTAGTTTCATCCAAAACAGGAGAACGGTATTGATTCAAATGTCTTTCCATAATGGCTACTCTTTCTTGGATCTCACTCAGTGTAATCGAGTGGAGCTCTGATACCAATTGAAAGAAATTAAGCGGCTAGGAATGACAATTGAACACAAACGAACCTGATGGGAGTCCTGGTGTGATAGCACTAGTACAAAAAGCAGCGGAATAAACAGTTTAAATTAAATTAAAACACGAAATTAACACTTATCTTCAGCAACTTGTTATAGACAATTAAAACTTCTCTTATTAAAAGGAATAATGAACCAGTTACACGAATGAATACTAAGAGAAGAACAAAATAATCAAAAGGACTCTCTCACACTTTAGAACTCTAAGAAACTATGAACCTTCAGTAATTCTAGAGTTTAAAAATCGCAGCTTAGAATGAGCCATCCAGCTTGTATTTATAGGCAAAGAATCCTTGTTTATAGAAATTGATTTGCTTGAGGAGATCTTCTCCAAATAGACTTCTATCTTCCCTATTCAACCAAAGCAATCCTTCCTTATCATGGACTATTTCCTTGTGTGAGAGATCCTACAAAATAATCAAAATATACACTAAACATATTCAATATTTGATTAGTAGGTTAATCAATAAAATAAAATAAATTATACTATAAATAATATTTACCTAAATTAATTAATATAAAAAAATAACAAACCTAAATCAAGCCAACCTTTGACTTTTCAAAATGTGTGACACAACACACTTTCACATCTTATTGCAGTAATATGACCAGCTAAATTGTGAATTATGTGTTATATCTTTTTTTTTTGATACCCAGGTTCCCAGCTTCGCCGGACTAATCCTGGATCACCAGGTACCGGTCCCACAGTATGTTGGCGGAGGTAAATCACGGGATGTGCCCTATGCAGCCAGGGTGGGAGCAACCCTTATACTCCAGAGCCCCAAGGGAGCCCTCCTACAAGGCATTTACATCACTCTTACATCACCAAATGGCTGCTCCAGCTTTGCACCTGCCAAGATTTGAACTCCCCACACTGAGGGTACAAGCCCAGCAATGCCGCTTCCTTAACTGCACGGATGTGCCCCGGGGGGCTCCTAAGGACCCTGAAACCAGGGTAGAAAATTAAGCCCCAAGAATCCCCTTGGGGGGACTCGAACCGGCGACCTCCCCTTCGAGAAGTCACCTTCGTACCACCGGGCCAAGGCCCGTTAGGTGAATTATGTGTTATATCGATGATAGTTGGCAGGGTTGCAAATGATTCGATTTGGTTTAGTTGAACCAATGAACAAAATCAAACCATTCAGTAAAATTGTGAGTGAGTCACTAAGAAAATCAGGTTAATTAGTAATTACTTCTAAATTAGATGTTAATACTTTTTCCATCTCGAAATGATTTTTCCACTTTTTATTGCCAATATGAAGGCAATTTAAGCAATAAGTTTAGGTTGATTTAATTATCCAAATAAAAATTTAAAATATGTAATTGATAAACCATTATATTTAATATCAATTGATGCTGCAGGAATTGTGCTTATCAGTAATCCTCCACGTGGCAGGACTAATCACCTGGCCCCTGACCTGAAAACAAGAACCCACGACTAGCCGGATGTGTCTCCGGCTTAGACCCTCGGGCGTGAGAGTAAGATTACAGTTGAATATAGCTCAAAATGTATTGAACAGTGAATTCAAATAACAAAATGGCAGTTACCTTTGCACCGGTGATAGTGATGAAGTATTTATAGGTAAAGACAGTTGTATATTTGGTAGTGCTGCATGAGCTCCGAGATTATAGGAAAGTTACAAATAATGTGAACGTGTCTAGTAATGGCTCCTGATTTGTAGGGAACCGGTTATGGAAAGATTTGACTCATGTGCGTCCAATCTGTTAGGTCGACACTTGGTGATTAGGTCGAGGTCGCGATTTGTGGAATGGTCGACCTGACTGGCGGGTAGAGCATGGTTCGTACCCGAAGGGTAGTATGGATCATTGGTTCAGATCAAGCTAGGTCGGGACCTTGGAGGTCGGACAATGAGCTTAGATCGACAGATGCTGTTGTTGGGCCTTGGGCCTTATGGTAATTGGGCCAGCCCCACCAAGAATGTGGACGCCACGGCTGTCTGTGATTGGGTTTTTATCCGCTTGGCCCAACTCGACCACTTTTGTTATGTTCAGTGGCCCCCAACTTTCGAGTTGACATTGTCGACTTGGAAGTTAAGGAAATCCTTGATGAAAATGTCTTTACTCGCAGGTCGCTATTTTTTCCTGGAATTTAGTCGACCACAGTGACGTGGCACAATCCTGGACACTGGCGACGAACGGTCGGATCTGGGGAAGCGCCGTATTCCGCAATGATTACTATTCTGACGTTTGGAAAACCGCCTTGGGAACCGTTTTCCTCATTTAATTGGGGCAATGATTTTTTGAATTTTCTTCTCCGTTTCAAATTCGGAAAATATAAAAGCCAGAATCCTTTCCCGTTTGGAACTTTTGTCCTCTTCAAACTCTCGTATCTTGGTGGCGATATCAGCGGAACAGCAACAGGATTTATTGAGGCTTTCGTTTTCCACTACAATTTCTTCTTTCAAGACTGATTAAGGTACCCCTCTCGTTCTTTTTAGGGCTTCAATTTTTGTTGCTCTTTTATTCTGCCATGGCTAGGACTTTTAGTAGTGAACCTGGTGCTTGGTATGGCTACTGTGCCGCCAACCATAGGGTATATAAGTGTCTAGGCGAAAGGTGGGAGGAGATGTCCATTGATGAGTGCTCCAGCATTTTGACTAGGTGGGGCTTGCAATTCAACGGGCTTGAACTTCTAGTAGGCGATGAACTAGATGACTTGCTTATTGACGATCCCAGAATCGTAGGTTTCCATCTATTCCATGAACTGTTAGACCATTTGGTGATGTTCTACATTAGGGGACCCCAAAAACCTAGCTTCGTTAGGAATAGAAAAGGCTTCTCGGGGGAATCTAGGTCGCCCTTAGGTAGGTCGTGTGAGTTTGTAACTAGGACTGATTCCCCTGTTTCTTCTTCCTCAGATATGTTGACCCAGGCATCAGCGAGCTCCTCCTCTGGTCGAATTGTGGATGCATTCTGCTCGAAGGCCGTGCCAGGTCGCCATGAAAGGGGGTATGAGGTTCCTAAACCAGAGCTTGGGAATAAGGGGGCTGAGTCCAGGGTAGAGCTGCTCTACAATTTTTATGAGGTGGATAAAGAGAACTACCAGATTACTCATGTCAACCCTAAGGAGAAGAAGGCACAAAGTTGGCAACACTGGGCCTGGGATTCCACAAGGGTGGCCTTCTTCTACGGCCAATTTGAAGCGGGATTGAGACTCCCACTGGACCCATTTATTTGCGAGTTTCTGGAGTGTATGAATGCTGTCCCAATGCAGATCAGAGCCAATTCTTGCCGGGTATTAGTGTATTTTGCCATGGTTTGCCGCTTCTTAGGGTATGAACCATGTATGAAGGTGTTCAGAGAATTCTTCAGGGTGGATTTTGATAAGAGGACCAAAGGTTATAGTACTCCCGCTAGATCTAAGGCCCCCAAGTTGTTCATCAATCTCCCCGATAAAGTGACGGGTTGGAATTCTCACATGGTCTTGGTCGAAAGTCGATCTG
Source organism: Adenophora triphylla var. japonica (assembly GCA_022495995.1). Classification (NCBI taxonomy): domain Eukaryota; kingdom Viridiplantae; phylum Streptophyta; class Magnoliopsida; order Asterales; family Campanulaceae; genus Adenophora; species Adenophora triphylla. Next base: position 46,770 of record JAFEMH010008115.1, on the reverse strand, counting down.
GCTGGGAGTTTCCTCTCCCCAATGAAGAGTCAATTGAACTAAAGTGAGGAGGATTATTGGGCCCCCGATTGGTGCAAGGATCTTTCTGACAGGTTACGCTTGATTGCTGCTAAAGGGCCAATTAGCTGGGAGCTCCTTGCAGCAAACAAAAATAATTTTATTCAAGCTGGGATGCTGCTGGGAGATGAAGATGTAGCTCCCTTGGCGCTGATTGTAAGGAGTCCTATGTACCCCAATTGGGTGACTCATGCACTGGGAAAATTTTCTGACAAGTGTGGTTTAGGTCGCAAAACTCCCAACCATTGTAAGGACAATGGTGATCACTTTGGTGGTAAGTGACTATTTAGTGTCCCTCTGGTGATATGTTGATTAACCATTAGCTCGTAGGATTTTCACCTGTATTGGCTAGTAGGACTTCTTGATCGTAGGTGTATTGCTCGTATGTAGAATCTTTAGCTCGTACATAGAACTTTATTTTGAACATATAGATGTTAATTCGTAGATAGCTTGCTCGTATGCACAACTTTTAGTTTATACATAGAACTTTGATCTGCCGAGCTAACATTCTCACTTTTTGGATTTTTCGCAGTTTTGACCCTTGAGCAGCAAGCAAATATGGTCCGCATTGTGAGTACCAGCCAACGAAGGAAAACTGCCAAGGGTCATGGAGCGACCAACGCCCGAGCTGAGAGAGAGAAAGAAGCCGAGAAGAGAAACGCATTGTTACCCAAAGATGGGATTGGGATGATTCCTTTAGAAGAAATGGAGACTGAAGATCTTGCGAAATCTGATCCCCCTAAAGACCAAACAAATGGGGTGGAGCCTCCTGAGATGGATGTCACGTCTGAGAAACCATTGGATCCTGAGTCTGCACGAGGATCAATTGGGGATGCTCTTCCCGAAAATGCTGATGTCGACCTCGTCGATTTAGAGGACGAAGCCACACTGCCACCAAAAACCAGGTTAAGGAAGAGGGCAAATGACGACCAAGGACTTGGAGGGGGGAAGTCTCGGAAATCATCGAGCTTCATTCATCCTTCTTCTCCCACTCCCTCTAAATGGGAATTTATCCAGTTCGAGGTATGCAGGTTGAGTGAGGTTCCCCCACATACCCCTATGGATTGTACAAGTCGCAGCCTGTCCGGGCTGGAATTTGGGCAGGTCGTGGTCAGGCGAGCTGTAGATCCCAACCTGCAAGCCCAACTAACGGAGCGGGGATTCACTCCTGAAGAATATATCCAAAGATCTGGTCTCGTTCATAGCGAGGTACTCTTTTGCTTTTATTGGTTTGATTGTATATGATTCTTTTGGCCTTCAATCTCCTGGTTAACCTGAAACTGGGGCTTTGCTTTTTTGTGCAGTCTCTTACTATCAATGAGCAAGCTAAGAGTAGCTGGAAGGCTGCTCTGGAACAAGAGAAATTGGCCAAGATCCAATATAATCGCAAATGCGAGGAGGTGACCAAGATAAGAGAGGAGCTGGTCGACGCCAACTCGGAGTATGATGCCCTGAAGCTGCTTCATGATGACACTGTGAAGGAGAGGGATGAATCTCAGTTTAACTTGGGTGTGGCCAACGCGGAAGTAACCATGCTGAGGGAGGAGAACACTAGCTTTAGACTGACAAATGAGGCGGCCAAGGCTGAGCTTGATACGATCAAGAAAGTGCTTCAGGGTAAGGAAGACTTTCTGAAAAAGCTGCAACAAGATCACACTGCGTCCTACGCTAAGTGGAAGGAGGATGTTGCCGCTCAAGTTAAAGCCGCCGTGGAAGCTTATAAAGTTAGTGATGAGTGTCTTGATGAAGTCCAGGCCCAAGCTTTCAAATTTTATGATGTTGGCCGACGTCATATGGCTCGGCAAATCTTGGTCGATCCCTCTGTCGATATTTCTCTCGACCAACTGGTGAAATGGGCGTCTCAAGAGCAATATGACATGGAAGCCCGCCAAGGGCATTCTCGAGTTCCAAACAATGATAATGACTTGGCTGCCCTAGCCCTAGAAGATGCCGATATAGGGTTGGAGCCGTGGGAACCCCTTCCTGTTGAACCCGTCAATTTTAACACGATGTTAAAAGAGCTTGAGAATCCTGAGGAACCTGCTTCAGGTCGTGACATATCGAAGAATGCTTCTACTGAGCCGGAGGGAAACGAGGGGGATCGAGCTACCACGGACTGTCAAACTGAAGCCGAGCCTTCTGCTTGACTTTCTTTTGAATGTTTACAGAGTGATGCAATGGACAAGTACCAAACGATATTTATTTTTGTTTTGTGTGTGTACGGATGCCTTGGCCCAATTTTTTGGGAGGCATCTTAACTTGTAAATTGTAGGCTAGTTCCTGCTTTGACCCGCCTTTGGGAATTGATCTTTTATCCTGCTATAGCTGACCTTTACGTTTTGGGTTCTATGCTTTTGAACGTGGTATGAATGCTTGTCGAGCTATATTCTTTAGGACAAATAGGTCGCTGTAGGATTTGGATTTCAGCTTGCTAGATTGACATCGACTATATGTCTCGCTCGGTGAACGAGGCTAGTTATGAATCGAATCTGTTTTAAACGAAGTCGACTAAGAGTCGGACTTGTTAAATGATCGATGTTGACTAAGAGTCGAGCTCGATGAATAAGACTGATTATGAATCGAATCTGTTTTAAACGAAGTCGACTAAGAGTCGGACTTGTTAAATGATCGATGCTGACTAAGAGTCGAGCTCGATGAATAAGACAGATTATGAATCGAATCTGTTTTAAACGAAGTCGACTAAGAGTCGGACTTGTTAAATGATCGATGCTGACTAAGAGTCGAGCTCGATGAATAAGACTGATTATGAATCGAGTCTGTTGGAATTAATGTAAAGCATACCATAACGTTTGGTTGACTAGAACTGCATATTTTATTGAAGTAGAATCACGCTTACATCAAAATGAAGAACTAGAACTACGACGAACTCAAAATGTTGCGAACTGAACTAATCTTTGGAGCTTTAATCAAGAAAACTGAACTAGAAGTAGTATTTGATCAAGTGAGTAACATGCCATGGATGCTTCAATTCCTCGCCCTCTGGGTAAGCGATCATGTAAGTACCTTCTTTGACAACTCGAGTAACCACATAGGGACCTTCCCAGTTAGGAGATAACTTATTCTGTTGGGTTCTCCTTCATGTTGCCTCGATCTTCCTTAGTACGTAGTCTCCCACTTGGAATGATCTTGTTTTCACTTTCTTGTCATGGTAACTCTTGGTTCTTTGCTTGTAGTTGACCATTCGCAGGTAAGCTGTATCTCGCTTCTCGTCGACTAAATCCAGGTCGATCAATCTATTGATATCATTTTGCTCTTGATCAAAGAATGTCACTCTAGCAGTAGGGAAATCTCGAGCTCGCGGGTGCCATGGCCTCTGATCCATATGTGAGAGCGAATGGGGTTTCCCCCGTAGGCCCCCGAGTGGTTGTGCGAACTGCCCAAAGAGCAAGGGGGAGTTCGTCCAACCAGTTATTGCGTCGACCTACGAGTCCTGTCTTGAGTGCAGATAGAACAAGTTTATTCGCTGCTTCAGCTTGCCCATTTCCTTGAGGATAGGCGACAGAAGATTGCCAATGTTTGATCCCTACCCGATTCATCTCTGCTTCGAAGGCTCTGGAGAACTGCAGGCCGTTGTCAGACACTATGGCTCGAGGAAAACCAAACCGACACCAAATGAAATCATGAATGAAGTTGATGGCATTCTCTTCTGTGATGCGAGCTAATAGCTTGGCCTCAACCCATTTGGTGAAATAATCGATGGCGACGATCACATACTTGCAATTTCCCTGGGCGGGAGGGAAGGGTCCAATCAAGTCGACACCCCACATGTCAAATGGCCAAGCAGCGATCACAGGAGTTTGCTCCGTTGTTGGCACATGAGGTAGGTTGGCAAACCTTTGGCATTGATCACATTGCTGAACAAAGTTATGAGTGTCAACTCTCAAGTGTGGCCAGTAATATCCCAAAGTGATTAACTTGTCGGCTAGAGTCCTGGCCCTCGGGTGTCCACCACAAATCCCACTGTGTACCTCATGTATCAGTAGGGCTACCTCTTGAGGGTGGATGCACTTTAGCAATGGTCGAGTGTAGGATCTTCTGAACAGATCGCCTCCTTGAATAACATACCTCGGAGCTTTCTTTTTGATAGCTCGAGCTTTCTTCTCGTCATCAGGCAGCTCGCCACTTTCTAGGTACGCTTTCATTTCTTCGATCCAACACTTCTCATAAACCCAATTTCTTGAAGTGTCCTCTACACATTGAATTTTTATCCTCTCATAAGCTGGATTTTCGAGGAAAGTGATGGGCTCTTCATGTGGCTCGTCCGATGTAGCTAACTTCGAGAGGAGGTCGGCTAGCTCATTGTCTTCCCGTCCAATCCTCTGAATCTCCCAGAATTCCAAATCCTTTATCAGCTCCTTCACCAGGTCGCAGTATTTGATTAAAGTGGAACTAAGTACCTCGTACTCGCCTCTAACCTGGTTGACTATCGGTTGGGAATCACAATAAGCCATGATTTTAGTCGCTCCAAAACACTTGGCGTACTCTATGGCTGCTATCAAGGCTTCGTATTCAGCCTGGTTGTTGGAAGCATCAAACTTGAACCTTAGTGACTCCTCATACACGGTTCCAGATTCTGGCTCAATTAAAACAATTCCAGCTCCACTGACATTTTTTGTAGCTGACCCATCTGAGTAGACCTTCCAGCAATCGTCGGGTAGAGTAATGGCGGGCTGGAACTCTGGCTCTTTCCCTTTGGTTTTCTCCTTTTGAGCTCGCTGCTCGCTGTCCTCCTTGGTGAACGTAAGCTCGACCAAGAAATCTGCTAGAGCTTGAGCCTTCAACGCCTTTCTAGGTCGATACTCGATGTCAAATTTCGTAAGGGCAATCGACCAATTGAGCAGGCGACCTGAACTCTCCGGTTTGTGCAATATTTTTCTCAAGGGAGCATTTTTAAGAACCACAATAGGATGAGCCAAGAAATAAGCACGCAGCTTCCTTGAAGCTACGACTAAGGCATAAGCGACCTTCTCAGCGTTGTAGTATCTGCCCTCTACGTCTGATAGGGCCTTGCTAACGTAGTACACCGGTTTTTGATGGCCCTCCTCTTCTCTAACCAAGACTGCTGCAACTGATTTGTCTCCCACAGACAGATACACGAATAAGGTTTCACCAGTGGTCGGGCTGCTCAATAGTGGAGGAGAAGCAAGGTAATCTTTGAGTTGTTGGAACGACGAATGACATTCGGCCGTCCACTCAAAGTTTTTCGTCCCCCTCAATGATTTGAAGAAGGGGAGAGACCTTTCAGCCGACTTGGATATAAAGCGACCTAGGGCTGCCACCCTGCCATTTAGTCGCTGCATCTCCTTTATACTTGTAGGCTCCTTCATCTCGACTAGAGCCTTGATCTTCTCCGGGTTAGCTTCTATACCTCTCTGGGACACCATAAATCCAAGGAACTTTCCAGCTGCTACTCCAAAGACACACTTGCTAGGGTTGAGCTTCATGTCGTTTGCTCTTAAATTGGCGAACGTTTCCTTTAGGTCGACCACGTGACGTCCAGTCTTTGTTTTGATGACCATATCGTCGACGTAGGCCTCCATGTTTCGGCCAAGTTGTGAGGCAAAGACCTTGTTCACCATGCATTGATAAGTTGCCCCTGCATTCTTCAATCCAAATGGCATCATGTTATAGCAGTAGATTCCCCCGGCTGCTTGGAAAGCTGTTTTCACAATGTCATCCTCGTGCATCTTAATTTGATGGTACCCCGAGTAAGCATCTAGGAAGCTGAGGGTAGAGTGACCAGCAATGGAATCAACTAGTTTGTCGATTCTAGGAAGGGGATAGCTGTCCTTCGGGCAAGCAAGATTTAGGGTGGTGAAGTCGACACACATCCGCCATTTGCCATTTGACTTTTTCACCATGACCACGTTGGCCAACCAGGTTGTATGAGTGGCCTCCTTAATAATACCTGCACTCAAAAGTTTTTGTACCTCAGCTTTTATGGCCTCTTCCTTATCTCGAGCGAAGCTCCTCAATTTCTGGGGTCTGGGCTTTATAGTCGGGTTGACTTCAAGCCTGTGAACAGCGACTTCTTCCTTGATTCCCCTCATGTCCTCTACTCGCCATGCGAAGACATCATTACTCCCTTTCAGCAGCTCAATGATCTCTGCTCGCTCCTCGGCTGATAGCTGCTTTCCAATTTGAATTTTTTGGTCGGGGTAGGAAGGGTTGGTGACTACTGATTCTAGCTCGTCCATAGCTTCCAGATCTGGACCATCTCTGAACTGCAGGGTCTCAATGATGATCTCCCTAACTCTTTGTCTCTCCTCGGCCCCCAGGTGTGGAGCTTCCTCAGCTATCATATCATCCAGCTTATCTGCAACCTCGCTGGTGGTGGTGGTGGCCCCCGAGTTATTGTCGATCTGGAGGCATAGGTTGCCTATGAGGACTTGGTCGACCATAACTACATCTGGATCGACCGCTGTGGTTTCAGAATGACGTGTCGACTCAAACATGACCTCGTCATTTGAGCGATAGGTCGACTCTTCCACATTGGTGATCGTTGACAGTCGGGTAGTTTTGGTGACTGACTGGGACAGCTTCAAGTAACCATCTGCAGTCTCAATCTCTAACTCCCTTTTCTTCCTTTCTCTGAGAACATGATCCAGGTAGGCTCGAGCTGTGCCTTGTACACAACCCACTCCAGCAGGTGTAGGAAACTTGACTCGTTGGTGGGGGATTGATGCCACCATTCCAAGCGCGACCTGACCTGGAATACCAAGTATAGCAGCGTAATCACTGTTCACATCTATCACAATAAATTGTACCTTCGATACTACCCTGTGGGGGTGCTGGCCAAGGTCGACGTCGAGTTCAATCTGTCCTTTGGCATCAACTCGATGGTTGGTGAAACCCTCCAACCTGCCATCATATCTTTCAAGCTGCTCGTCATTAAGACCCATCTCTTGGAAAGTCTTGTAAAACAAAATATCTTTGCAGGCCCCCGTGTCGACTAAGAGTCTGCTCGTCGTACATCCGTCGATTAGACCTGGGATGACGAGAACTTGCTCCCTAGCCGCCATATTAGTCGCCAGTTCGTGGGGGTAGAAGCTGATCATCTCATCCCTGACATCTCTCCTTGGAGGCACATGTGGGGCTTTATTGAGCTGAAAGATTTTATGCTTGATGGCAGTGTTGCTAGCCTGCTCTGTAATGACCCCCAAATTTAATCTAGGTTGCCTTGGTCCTTGCTGTCCGCCTGCTGGCTGCTCGCCTCCACCAGCTTGAGGCCTTTTCACATATGCGTCGAGCCTTCCTTGGTCGACCATTCTTTGGATGATACGTTTCAATCCTAAGCAATCCTCCGTAAGATGACCCGTGTCTTTGTGGTAATCACAGTACTTGCTATTGTCTCTTCTGAACTTGTTGCCTGGGTTCATGGGGGCAGGTGGGGCCAGCTCGACCGCATTCATGATTTCAGTTCGACTCACCGTTAGGGGAGTGAAAGCCTCGGGCACCTTCTCTGTCGCCCTAGTCCTGTTCTTGCCATTTTTATTATTTCCTCCATTTTTGTTGGAGTCCTTCTTGTCATCAGCAACCTCCACCTTAGGGATTTTCCCATTTTTCTTTTCCTTCCTCTCCTCGGCTAGTGCGACGTTATAAACTTTCTCGAACAACTCATGTCGAGTAGTGATTGTACGAACTGTCAGTTCATAATCCATGTCTGCCGAGGAAATACCGTTCCGGAAGCAATTGATCACCTCCCTGTCAGTGAGATCTTCCTCGATCTTATCCACCATCTCCTTGAACTTGCTGAAGTAGCTCATTGATCTTTCATTTTTAGCTTGCACCAAGTTACTTAGATCTGTAACTGTCACCTTTCGAGCTCCAGCAGTTGAGAAGCGATCTAGGAACCTTGTCCTGAAACACGTCCAGGTGGAGATGCTACCCGCTGCCAAACCATTGAGCCAGGTTAGGGCTGCCCCAGTGAGTGTGCTTATGAGAGCTTTACACATATTGTCGTCCTCATTGGTGACAAAGCACATTGTGGCTTCCAGATGTGCTATATGACTTTTTGCATTGGTTGACCCTGAATACTTCTCTAGAAGGGGCAAGCTAAATCCAGCAGGAGGTCGACTGTCTCTCAATTCCTTGGACAAAGGTTGAATAGCAAAGTCGATTCGTTCAACCTTTCCAGTGTCCTTTTTCTTCTCCTCCTCCCATTGTTCAAACCTCTTCTTCATCAACAGCCATTCCCTAGCATCGGGTCTGTCATCTCCTGCTGGGGGAACGACATTCGACCTTTGACCCTCACTTCTGGGGGGAGTCACCTGTCTGCTTCTCTTATCTCTATGGGAAGGAGCTCTTTCTGATCGAACTGGAGATCTTTGCCTGTCATTTCTTTGTGGTGACCTGCGCCTTTCATCCCTGGATGGCGACCTGCGTCTATTACCTCCGAGTGGCGACCTGCGCCTCTCTTCTCTTATAGGCGACCTGCGCCCATTCCTGTCTCTATGAGATCCTGATCTTTGTGTCCTGGCAGGTGAACCACGTCGGCTTCTATTGGCCTCTAAGTGGGTCCTCAAATCCGATTGAGCCTCCTGCTCCCTATTCCTGGTGAGGCTAGCCCTTAAGTCATTACTCGGCACATGAATGAGGGTTGGAGGTCGTTGAACTATCCTGTCTTCGCCGTTCTGTCCCACACCCTCATTAGGCCTAGCACTCCGGCTCGCCGCACATTGGAGACTTGAGAGGGAGCCACCCTCTCTGACCTTATATCCGCCTTCTCAGCCTCCTCTATAGCCAGTAACTCGGCCAGAATCTGGGCTCGCTCCAATAGCATTTCCTTTCTACTCAATGGGTTGGATGAGGGACCTGCCCTATTTCCAACATTCACATGAGCAGTTGGACGCTTAGGGGGGCGGAGCTCCTTGTCCCTCCATGTGTCTTTTCCCTCTTCTTGTATCTGGCAATCCCCTGCCATCAACAACACTGGTAGAGCGTGTCGCTCTACCATGAGGGCGATTTGGTGGTGGAGGAGGTAGATTCGTGATTTCAGCATTTGCGTTGGTATCTGCGTTGGTGTTGGCATTCACCTTATTGAGTTCATCAGAAGCCTCTGTCACATGCCCGTCTGGGGTTACCATTGTTGTAGGTTGATGAAATTTTCGAGGTCAAGCTAAAGCACGATTCCCGGCAATGGAACCAAACTGATGCTGCAGGAATTGTGCTTATCAGTAATCCTCCACGTGGCAGGACTAATCACCTGGCTCCTGACCTGAAAACAAGAACCCACGACTAGACGGATGTGTCTCCGGCTTAGACCCTCGGGCGTGAGAGTAAGATTACAATTGAATATAGCTCAAAATGTATTGAACAGCGAATTCAAATAACAAAATGGCAGTTACCTTTGCACCGGTGATAGTGATGAAGTATTTATAGGTAAAGACAGTTGTATATTTGGTAGTGATGCATGAGCTCCGAGATTTTAGGGACAGTTACAAATAATGTGAACGTGTCTAGTAACGGCTCCTGATTTGTAGGGAACCGGTTATGAAAAGGTTTGACTCATGTGCGTCCAATCTGTTAGGTCGACACTTGGTGATTAGGTCGAGGTCGCCATTTGTGGAATGGTCGACCTGACTGGCGGGTAGAGTATGGTTCGTACCCGAAGGGTAGTATGGATCATTGGTTCGGATCAAGCTAGGTCGGGACCTTGGAGGTCGGACAATGAGCTTAGATCGACAGATGCTGTTGTTGGGCCTTGGGCCTTATGGTAATTGGGCCAGCCCCACCAAGAATGTGGACGCCACGGCTGTCTGTGATTGAGTTTTTATCCGCTTGGCCCAACTCGACCACTTTTGGTATGTTCATCAATAATAATTTTTAGATATTTATTAGAATAAATAAATTAATTTTTAAAATATTGCCGAAGAAAAAAGTAAAAACATTATTTTGGGTCGGAAGAAGTATCCCGGAGTACATGATACTACAAATGTTGGTCAACAAGGAGTTGTGGTGGTGGAACAAATGAGTATCCAAATTGGTCACATCACTTGCTGGCATTTGGGAGGGATATTTTAAATGAGAGCAAAGTCATAGGGGAAAGGAAAACATTTCTGCACGTTTGTCGGTTTGGGAGTTTTAAGAATGCTTGAGATGGAACCTTCCTTAAACATTATAAGGTTGGCTACAGCTAGTCTGTTTAATCCTTAGTTTAGATCTATTTGGGTTGTACAAAATCTCTTAAATGGGACCGGAGTTAAAATATGATTAGAAAGAGATCAATTGTACTCTAATCACGTGTATTACCAGATTTGTTTTGAATAACCATGATTTAGGTGCTGTTATGTTGGGAATGAAGGAAACACGTGCGTGAAGTGAAGATCGACCATCGATTAATTTTATCTAGACCTAAGTTTGTTTGGTTGTTTCTTTTAGATAGAAGCTATTGTTGTCCGTAATGCAATGCAGAAGAAAAATTATAAAAAAATAACAATACAAATATAAACTGGAAATACAAAAGAATGATTGAAATTTTTGTTGCACGAGCCTAATGCTAATCATTGTTTTTTTAAGACATATTCGTTTCCTCACCGAGTGTGTTTGAGTTTCAGTGGAATGCTTATCTCCCAGGATAGAACGTGCGGACCGGAGGTATTTTGCACCTAATTATCCCAGCGAGCTGAATTGAGTTTGGACAGTATCACCTCTTGTAATCTATGTATGCAAGGAGACCAAAGGAATTGAAGGACAATAAGCTGCAAGGAAATGGAGGAGGATTGTTTTCTAAGTGTGTCAACAACTGTTGTGAACTCTCCAATTTATAGTTGTCCAAGATCAAAGAATCAAAACTGAAAGCAGACATTTAATCCGATATTAAGCACCCATTAATCCGAAATTAAAACAGTCATTAAATCGAAATTAAACACATTTCGGTTTCAGTTTTGAATGGTCTCAGTTGTTACACATTTTGAAATAAAAAAGATATCAGCTCATTTATTTTGATTTACAAGCCCCTGCGCGCGAAAGAGAGTCTCTATACTACATTATCTTGAACACTACTCTAGTGCCCAAGTCTTTATACCAGCAACAAATTCATTTTCTTTTCAATGTGGGATAAGACTACTTTTCTTTTTCCAAACCACTTACTTTGAGTATTTATATCTCATCCAATGTTGGATAACTCCATTTTCTTTTCAATGTGGGATAATTACATTTTTCCCTTTCCAACTCACTTACTTTGAGCATTTATATCTCATCCATTCAACAACCATTTTGGACAAATAAATACTTGATTTCTTGTTCTCATGGAGTAAAACACAAACTCATAAATAATTTAGTAATTTAACAAAATTACCCTTTAAAAAATAACCTATAATTTTCCTCAAAACACACTATTTTTCAACCGCTACTTGACAGGTAAAAAACATGTAATTATACCGTCAAACTGTATTAGCAATCTATTTTCATTCATTATTCTTTCGTTAGCGATAAGATTGTTTTTTTACTCAATACTACTATCACCAACAAAGGCACCCTTTTATCAGGGAAGATATAATCTAGGTTGTTTGTTGTGTTGTCCGAATCAATAGGCCCAATTCCTGTGAAACGAATTCTCTAAGAATCTCGTGCTTGGCTATAACGTCTACTATAACCACAAGCGCTAACAATAATACTTCAATTCGGTCCAAAATACTCTTAGCTTTTAAACCATATATTTACAACAACAACAACAACAAATTTTTAGTTTCAAAATAATTCGAGGTCGGCTAACATAAATTTTCATATATAAACGTGAAAAAAAAAAGTAGTTAAAAGAATAAATAGGTGGGAAAAAGGAATAAATAAAAAATAAAAGTAATTGCTGCATTTGGGTAAAAACTAAAAAGTATTACAACACTGGTTTACCTTTACATTGAAAATTATTGCAATTTATTTATTGTTTTAAGTGAAAAGTAATGTATATGAGAGAGAGAGAGACAACTAATAAGGGTATGTTTGCTACATCGCTTATTAAGCTTTAGTAATAACTGCTCTTTTTAAAATTTTATTAAAAGTGCTAATGCGACAGCTATTTTGAATTCGAGAAAGTATAGGAAACGACTTAGTTCAGGCGTGATTAGTTATATGTAAGAAATTTTCATAATCATGTTCATACAAATTAAATGGTTTTAGAAAGATAAATACTTACTTCCTTTATAAAAAAAGAAAAAAGAAAAAAGAAGAAGATAAATACTTACTTAGATGGACATCTTGATGCCTTTAACTATTTGAACAATGGCTTAGAAATGGAATTGGAGCTCCTAAAATAATTTCGTTGTCCGGGAAGCAATAATTTTTCGGATTGGGAAGCACATGACAATGTGCTTTGGGCCCAAAATTTTTAACAATTTATGGCCTTATCTCTAACTTGATTTATTAAGGGAAAAAAAAGACATTGAATCTTTATAATACTCTCTTCATTTAATAATAAATATCAGACTTTCGTTTTTATTTCGCTCTCAAATTTTTAAAAAAGAGAAATAGAAAGGGATGGGATGGGATGGGATGGAATTCAATATCTTTTTGAAGTGTTTCTGAGTTTAGAAATGAAAGGAAATGAAAAAAATTGAATTATAATTGTACCTTGTTGAGATATTGACATATCTTGTCAATAACTTTTCCTTTCCTTGTAAATAATATTTTCTTATGTTAGTTTTGTATTTTAGGAATACTTCTTTGTTAATTAGGAAAGTAGAATGTATAGCTAAAATAGAATCCTAGTCAAATAAGAATTATTATGTATATATAGTAGGATTGTATTATTCATAATTCTTCAAGAAGTGAAATAACAATTTCCTCTTCACATATTCTCGTTTCTAACTCGGTATCAGAGCCTTCGTGTGGATTCGGCCATGACCACCAAGGCTAGCGGAGAAAAGAAAGCTATGGATGAGAGGCGATCTCCATATTTTCTTTCGACGAGTGACAATCCGGGCATGATTCTCACACATGTTCAATTGAAGAGCGAGAATTATGAAGAATGGGCTAGGTTTTCAAGGGATCATTGAGGGCTAAGACCAAAACGACCTTCATTGATGGAACCATTAAAAACCTACCATGGAATTTGAACATTGGCAAACGGTAAACTCAATGGTTGTTTCATGGATCTTTAACACCATTGAGCCAAGCCTTCGTTCTACGGTGAGTTATGTGGATGATGCAAAGACGTTATGGAACAATTTGCGGGAGAGGTTCTCGGTTGGAAACGGACCTAGGATTCAGCATTTGAAGGCGAATTTGGCAAATTGCAAGCAACAAAAAGGCAAAAGTGTGGCGGCTTATTTTGGTCGCGTAAAGAAATTGTGGGACGAGTTGAGCACGTGCGGTTGGGGTTATAGTATTTCATTTATGCATTTTATGATACTTGTTGGTTTTATGTGCTCATTTTGATATTTGACAATTTATGGGATTTTAGGATGATAATAAAATTAAGTCAATAATTTAATGTCTAAAAGAAATAAAATTGGAAAATGTGTAGTGAAAGTATAATATTTGAAATATTAAAGAAAATGTTTATAAGTGTTGAGGTGCTTTAGTGTAATAGTGGAATCCTAAGGGTGTTAGTTGTATTGTCTAAAGACATTGGAGGAGCTAGATTGTAAAATGGGTAATGTTTATCTTTGATTAAATGAAGAAATTTCACTTTTAAATTCCTTCCTCAGCTCATTCTCCTCTCAAATTCCATGGAAGCTAAAACCTAACCTTTCTTTCCAAAATTCATAACAAATTCATTTCCTTTCCGTTTTTCGATCCGTCTTCATATTATTGTTCGTGAAGCCGAGGGGAGCGCATCTAGCCGGAAAAAGAATTTCTTATTTTCGAATTATTCCGGTAAGTTATTATGATTTCTTTCCAAAGCATGTTCATTGAAGATTAAGGTTGATATTGTGGTTGTATAAATATTGTTTGTTAATATTTGGTATTTTAATTGGTGTTTGGAATGAAGAAAAATAGGTTTTGGTCTAATATTAATGAATGGGTTGGTTTGAAAGTGGAAAATGTTATAATTGTGTTGCATGGCCTTTTGGGACTTGTTAATGTGTTTTGGAAATGAATTGGGTATATTTGGCTTAGGTTTGAAATGAATTGTGATGAATGGAAAGGTTTGGTAGGAGTATACGAAGGGATGATATATTGGTTTGGTTAAGGATGAAATGGGTGAATTATAAATATTGTAAGTTATTATGATTTCCTTCCAAAACTTGTTCATTGAATGTTTAATGTTGATATTGCTGTGTTATAATTGTTGTTTGGTATTTTGGAGCATTTTCTTGGAGTTGGAAATTTAGTTAATGACCTAAGTATGGTGTTGTTGTTCATGGAAGTTGATAAGAAGTAAATGGTTGTTGTTTAAGTTGAAAGAAAGGTATTAAAATGGAATTTAGTAGTGTATTGGGTGATATAATTAAGTTGCATGTAAGGGTTGAGTAATTTCCTTAGGCTTGGAAGCCTTGAATTGTGAATGGGTTGAATTGGTTTGGTTTGAAGGAAGAGAATTGGTAATAGACCTGTTTTGGAAGTGGAAATGAAGGTTGGTTTTGGTTGTTCTGGTGTAAGCCAAGGATTTCTGATGTTGGCAGCTAAGGGTTATGAACAAGGTTGATTGTTGTTGCTGATTTTCTAGTGTTGCTGCTCTGTTTTCTGAATTCTGATGAAGGGCACGAGTCGTGCCCTGTGGCACGAGTCGTCCCTTCAAAATGGAAGAGTCGTGCCTATGGGGACGACTGTATCTGAGTGGATATCAAGGTGGCATGAGTCGTGCCCTGGGGCACGAGTCGTGCCCTGCCCTGCCCTGTTGATTCTGAACCATTTTCCAAGCTTTAGAAACCTAATCTACCTAGTATATAATTGAACCCTCTTTAACTATGATTAAAGTACAACACTTTAGCTATCCAATAGTGTCTTACTTGGTCAAAATGGATTTGAGGAAGGGGTTTAAATATTATTCGGAAAATGGTTGGCAGGCTTGATTTGCAACTTAACCAAAGTAATTCAAACTTGGTAATTTGATCTTGAACCTTTATAGAGGTTGCTTATTGTTGTATATTGAACATGTAGGGCTGGTTGGTGATACATGGTGCCTTACTTGGTTATCTATTCATGGTTTGGTTATTTAATAGTGTTTGAAATGCTAGTTACACTATTGTGATGGTTTTAACATGAGTACAAATACCATGTTGTTGAATTGATATTATTCAAATAGTGTATGAAATATATGCTTCACTACTATATTGGTTTAAACATGAGTATGATTACCATGTTGTTATTTTGTTATCCCTTTGGTGGATTTCTTTTCAAGTAACTATTATGCGCTTGAATGTGTTTCAATCAGCTGATGTTTAGGGGTATAATGGAATACGATCAATTATGGAAATTGTTCTATAAGGTGATCGGATTACATTATACCTGTGATTGTCCCCTGCTGTGGCCACAGTTTGGGGTTAATGCTTCTGTATTGAGCCAAAAGCCTTACAGATAGTTGCGATCTTATATGGTTCCCTGAAAAATGGGTCTTATAAGATGTGAATATACTTAAGCAGTTCACAAATGAGTGGAGTTTTACTCCCAACGTTGTACGACTTATTGTTCAGACGGGAAAGGTAAACTAAGGTAACGTAATGTGTTTACCGCTTTACCAATGTGTTATATGCACCTTTTATGTGTTGCATTTTACTTGGCATCTTGTTGCATTCATAATAGCTTATTGAGATTTATTCTCACCCCTTCTCCCTTTACTGTTTTAGATCGCACTGAGACAGGCAGACCAGGCCAGTAAGGACGGAAAGGAGTTTGTACTTGGTTCTTTTGGGATTGTCTGTGTATGTGTATGTTAAAGTGGGTTGTTGGGAGTTGTTGTGAGCATTGCTCTTTTGAGAAGACCACTTGTATATTAAACTTCTTTTGTAAAACTTTATATTCGTGGTTGTTTTGTAATTAAACAGGCGTTCTTTTAAAGTTAGTTTATATCGTTCCTCTAAGTGGAGATGAATTGAGTTAGTTTTATAATTGAAATGTTAAAGTTGGGTTTTCAAGTTAAGTGAAAGTTTTTTAATTCAGGTGGGTTTTGATTAGTAAGGGGACTCTCCCTCTTGAGGCACGAGCTAGGTTTCGAATCGGGATCCCCACAACACATCTCCCTGATAAATTGCCCGCGATTTAACAACATAATCTTTGCCTCACAAAGGAGGAGGCTGAACCACATGAGGAATTGAGGGTATAAGTACTAGCTTATGGCTAGAAAATATGAAAGAGTAAGTATTCTGTCGGCCGTCATGGAATACGCTACGATCAAATTGCCACGGTTGACCTAATAAAAGATGACACGCATACATTGGCACAATGTCACACCACACAGTATACTCGTATTTATTACCAATATAAAACTTCACTGAGACACGTTAATTAACTGTCACATGATTTCCTTTTTGTAGCCAAGCTAAACTATAAGGTTGTGGGTGAACCTCTGATGGAAGGGTTAATTATCAACAGCATCACGAGAAATAACATTCTTACAAGAACTAGAATCAACAATAAATCGACATACCTTGCCGTTAATGGTGCATGTTGATTCAAAAATATTGTGTTGCTGGTTATTGTTATCGACATATCTGGGTCTCAAGCAGGTGCGACGAACAACCAAAGATGGTCCTATACAGCAACTTTATCATCATAAATAGGAGGGCCTGAATATTCTCCTTGATCAGTTTCATCTAGTAAGAGACCACGAGAGACTCCTCCTGACTTCGGGCAAGTGGCTTGCCAATGGCCAAATTCACCATAAGAGAAACATTGGGCTAGATTGGAAAATGATGGGCCTTCACTCGTGCCTGGTGTACGATACTTAGCTGCGAACAGGTGTAGCACTGATTGTTGTACTAGAGGACTGGTTGGGGCGGCTTGATGAGATCATTTTGTGCTAGCAACTGATAGAACTCCTCTGTATACGCATCCGCTGTCTGCATACCTTGGCGAAGATTTTAAAGTCGTTGATAGAGAACCCGAGTATAATTATATGGCAAGAAAGCAGCCCGCAAATGTTTGGTAAACTTCTCCCATGTGGTAATCTTCTGTTTTCCCTATTGTGCACGCATATATTTCGTTTGATGCCACCAAGCTGCTGCACGGCTGCGAAAGCGAGTGCAAACTAAAGGGACACGACGATTGGCAGGAACATCTTTAAAATCTAGATTTTCTTCCACCGAGACTAACCAGTCCAAGAAATCATCAGGATCAAGGCCGCCGTCAAAGGCAGGAATCTCCAGTTTAAAACCTGATTCCCAACGTCAGGAGTTATCGCCACGACGCTCATCATGGGGGCGTTATTAGGAATATAATATCATAATATTATATTCAAGTATATATTGTTATAGTTTAGGAAACTCAATCTTTGTATAAGATTAGGAAACTCAATCTTTGTATAGATCTAGACTTCTAGGAGATTACCTCCCCTCATTGTAACCCTATAAATATGTACCTCTAACAACATAATCAATTCGTCTATCATCCTTTATTATAATATGGTATCAGAGTTATAAGATCCATAATAGGACTTCTCCGCCAAACCTTAGCGGCAAAACCCTAAAGCCGCCCCACCCTCATATACTACATTGCTTCCGCCATCCATCAATAAACCCTACAACCCAAATCTGCATCAATTCACAGCCTTACTTACAGTATTATCCCTGCCAAAAACACTTTTGCTCTTGTCCACTTTACAAGCAACCAAGTTCAATGCACCATTAGCCAATTCCACAACCCTTTTTTTTGTCACAACCTTCCTTCTTCCTCCGATTCTCTCCTCCTCGAAATCTTTGTTGGTTATTCAAATCCTCCCAAACCCATCACCCCAAGTCGGATCATCTTTCTCTCTTAGTGAAATCATGTCAACCGCGATACTTCCTACAACAACCTTGTTCGGATGTGGACCGCAAAACCCAAGCATTAGCAGTGCCATGATAAAAAGTTCCCCATCTTTATCAATGGTAAAGAGCTTCTCCAGACAACCCTCGGCAAAGCCGACACTCCCCCTCCCCTTTTCAAACACCCTCGGCATACCCTCAAAGGCCAAAACCCCCTTCCACGGACATACGGACCACTTTCCTTGGGTACGACGACAAAACCCAAACCGCCCCACGACCAACCCGAGTTGCCATGTTCAAAACTGGCCTCCAACCACGGACGTACGGATCACTTTCCTTGGGTTCGACGGCAAAACCCAAACCTCCCCAAGACCAACCTGAGTTGCCATGTTCAAAACTGGCCTCCAACCACGGACGTACGGACCACTTTCCTTGGGTGCGACGGCAAAATCCAAATTGCCCCACGACCAACCCGAGTTGCCATGTTCAAAACTGGCCTCCAACCACAGACGTACGAACCACTTTCCTTGGGTGCGATGATAAAACCCAAACCGCCCACCGAGTTGCCATGTTCAAAACTGGCCACCAACCACGGACGTACGGACCACTTTCCTTGGGTGCGATGGCAAAACCCAAACCGCCCCACAACCAACCCGAGTTGCCATATTCAAAACTGGCCTCCAACCACGGACGTACGGATCACTTTTTTTTCTGTCACAACCCTACAGCCACATACACATCCGGGAATACATCCGTCTCTACCCACTACATCAAACCCGATTCATTTCATCATTTTTTAAGATTGGACTTATCCAAGGATCGTCCATCTTGCGGGAGCATATTAGGAATATAATATCATAATATTATATTCACGTATATATTGTTATAGTTTAGGAAACTCAATCTTTGTATAAGATTAGGAAACTCAATCTTTGTATAGATCTAGTGATGCAGCTCAGCACGAAGGATCTTTTCTGGCAGTCCCAGACGACCGCTTCAAAATTGACCAGGCGCCCGCCTCACTAATGCTCAGCAACGCTGCCTTCGACTGCCCTCCAGGCGGTCGCATCACCTGCAGCCAGGCGCACGCCTCAACAAGCCCCAACAACGGCGTCTCCTTCTGTCTCCCAGGTGGCAGCCTCAAGTCCCACCAGGGGCCCGCCTCAACGGCGTAACTCAGTTTCCTAATTTTGCGTTGTTTTATTTTGCTGATGTTTTGATTATTTAAGTTAGGGTATTTTGGTATTTTCCATTGCAATTCATTTTAGGGTTTTATGGGGAGTATTTAAACATATTTAAGGCTTTGCATAACTCAATTTTTGATTGTTTAAGAATTAATAAGAAAAGCTTGAAGCTTTCTTTGTCGAATCTTGTTTCATTCTTGTTCGGTCCTAATCTCTAGACTCATTCTACATCATTTGGTATCAGTTGTCTGGATGAATTGATGGCCGAACGAGGGTGTGGAGTTCGTGGAGGAAGAGGTGGTCGTGGAAGGGGTCGTGCAGCGGATCCTCCGGAAGACAATCATCACCGCAAGCATGATCTACGCGACATCAAGATAGACGATCTGAGAAGACAGGTTCAGGTACTTCAATTCCAAGTTCAGAATCGCAGAAATCGTAGGGGGACACCGCCGATTATGGGTTCTGTTCGGATAATTCTTCCGAGGGTGAGGAGTATCACGAGGGAGTCAATCCCTTTGCCAGAAATCGTGAACATCAGTATAGGTATGAGGAAGACTCTTTGAAGGATATCGGAGTCAAGATCGAAATTCCGAAATTCGAAGGTAAGACTCATCCTGACGAGTTCATTGATTGGTTAAATAATGTTGAACGTATTTTTTATTTAAAACCTATGAAAGATTCTACTAAGGTGAAAGTGGTAGCAATCAAATTGAAGAAACATGCTTCGATTTGGTGGGAACATGTTACGAAACAAAGGGTTAGGGAGGGTAAATCCAAGGTTCAATCTTGGGATAAGATGAAGAAATTGTTAAGGCGAAAATTTCTTCTGGAACACTATAGACAAGATTCTTTTATTGCTTATCATAGTTTGAGGCAGGAGGATATATCTGTAGTGGAGTTTATCAATGAGTTCGACCGGTTGTGGATGCAGTGTGATGTTGCAGAAGAGGACGAGCAAACAGTAGCCCGTTTTCTTGGGGGATTGCGTACTAATATTTCAGATGTGGTCCACCTGCAGCAATACTGGACTTATGATGATGTTTGTAGGCTTGCTTTGAAGGTTGAAAAGCAGTTGCAGCGAAAGAAGAGTGTGAATATTTGGCAACACAAGAATTTTTCTGGTAATCATAGTAGTGGAAGTCCTAGCAAGGTTGAGGGGGTTACACCAACAGTTCCAGTAACAACAGTGGCAAAAAAATATGGTGCAGTTTAGGAGCTTTAAGGGGTAACAAGTCAGTCTGGTGCTTCAAATGTCAGGGGATTGGTCATTTAAGGGTCGAGTGTCCCAACCGACATGTTGTTGCTTTAATAGAGGATGTTCCACCAGTTTATGATGAAGCACCAGATGATTCAGGTGGTGAAACTGAAGAAGTGTATGCAGATCAAGGAGTGGCATTGGTGGTTCAACGCGCGGGTGTTGAATGTGACTGATGTGGAAGACGAGGAGTGGCTTCGTCATAATATTTTTCAGACTAAGTGCACTGCCAAGGGGAAAGTGTGCAACGTAATCGTTGATGGTGGTAGCTGTGAAAACATCGTTTCTACTGAGATGGTTGAGAAATTAAGCTTGAAGACGGAAGAACACCCACAACCGTACAAGTTGTCTTGGTTGAGCGAGGGGAGTGCATTGAAGGTAAACATGCGGTGTTTGGTGCAATTTTCCATTGGCAAACGTTACTCGGATGATGTATGGTGTGATGTAGTGCCAATGGTTGCGTGTCACTTATTGCTTGGTCGTCCGTGGTTGTTTGATCGGAGGTTAAGCATGATGGATACAAGAACACTTATACCTTTAAGAAAGATGGGGTGACTGTTACGTTGTACCCTACACACTTCCGACAGAAACTTGACTCCGGTAAGGCTTCTGTTCCCGTTAGTCATCAACTTCTCAGCTGGTCTATTGTTGATGTCACATCAAAGCGAAACAGTATGCCCAAGCAGCAAATTAGTACACATCGAAAGAGAATTGTTTTTCAGGCGGGAGGATTACTTTGGGTTCACTTGTGCAAGATGGGGTTTCTGTTGAAGCGTCTTGTTGGTATCGACTAGTGGTCGAGTCTTTTTCAAGGGGGGTGAATGATGCAGCTCAACACAAAGGATCTTTTCTGGCAGTCCCAGGCGGCCGCTTCAAACTCGACCAGGCGCTCGCCTCACCAATGCTCAGCAACGCTGCCTTCGGCCCGCCTCCCGGGCGGCCGCATCACCTGCAGCCAGGCGCACGCCTCAACAAGCCCCAACAACGGCGTCTCCTTCTGTCTCCCGGGCGGCAGCCTCAAGTCCCACCAGGCGCCTGCCTCAACGGCGTAACTCAGTTTCCTAATTTTGCGTTGTTTTATTTTGCTGATGTTTTGATTATTTAAGTTAGTGTATTTTGGTATTTTTCATTGCAATTCGTTTTAGGGTTTTGTGGGGAGTATTTAAACGTGTTTAAGGCTTTGCATAACTCAGTTTTTGATTGTTTAAGAATTAATAAGAAAAGCTTGAAGCTTTCTTTGTCGAATCTTGTTTCATTCTTGTTCGGTCCTAATCTCTAGCCTCATTCTACATCATCTAGACTTCTAGGAGATTACCTCCTCTCATTGTAACCCTATAAATATGTATTTCTAACAACATAATCAATTGAGTCTTTCATATCAATTCTCTCTCCTTGTATGATTGACTTCATCTCTCTCTCATTCATTCTAATAATATTATATTCAAGTATATATTGTTATAGTTTAGGAAACTCAATCTTTGTATACTTGAATATAATATTATGATATTATATTTCTAATAGGCGGAAGGAATTTGTAAAAAGGGTTGTCTTGCGTCACTTCATCATCCGATGAAGACATTTCATGGTGAAGAGGCTGGTGGTGATTACCACGGATCTGGCATGGTCCGCGATGCACGTGTTCAGTGGACGTTGCGTTGGTTGTTGAGTAGGTCCAGGATCTTTTCTTGCGCAACCGGATGACAGCTAATTCCGGGTCGGTGCATCCATCCGCTGATCGGCGTTGTTACAGTGTTTAGGCGGCATGGTGAAGGAGCATTACCCGGCCTCACGAATACCGGCCCGATGCGGCAAGCGCAAGCATAAACACACAGAAGAAGGGAAAACCCTAATGTTTATTAATCAAAAATCATCCCACGCTACATATGAAAAACTCTTACTTAAACTGTATAAAAGAGAAACCTATTTAAAATATGCTACTAATAAAAAAGACTCCTAGTTAACTTTAACAATCAGACTACAAACATACTCTATCACTAAAAGTCTGATAGTAATAAAATTCCTATAGAAAGTTCAAAATTAATGAAACTGCTTGCACTCCTCTACGTCGTGTGTTTAAGGTGTGGAATACGATCATGTTTGTAAAGAAACAACAACACAGCTTCATCTCCATCGGTTACTTAAGCATTGATTTTATTTGTAATTATTATAAAACAAAGTTGTTGAAAACATTATCCATTATTTGTAATTTTAAGAATGGGGGCTCTTAGGTAAATACTAAATACACGGCCCGAAAAATACAGAGAACGAAATATTCCAATTTTGCCCTTCCGTCTCGTGTGATTCTACACGATATCAATGCCTTTATCCCGTGTATATTCACACGACACACCTCGCAGAAAAATTTCAATCGTTCACCATGGACACTGCGAACGATATCATCATCAACAACGAAGCAGGTCTCCAATGGTTGATAGGTTCTACCTTCGTCTCTCCCATCACATTAATATCCACCTTCAAGTGCATTCACACCCACCCCTCCGACCCCTTTTCACCCGATTTCGTCAGAGAATCAGGTAACCCTAACTCCCAATCATCTGATTCTTTGTTTGCCTGTGCGTTTGTGATTGATTTAGTTGAATTTTTTCCGTGCAGATGATTTGAGGACACTTTTGTTGAAAGGGTTTGAAGTAATTGGAGCATTGATTGTTGGAAAAGGAGGTTCGATTTTAAAGGAATTGTTAGTGACGCCATTGATGCGTCCGGTAGAGGAACTCTCTTTTCGGTTTATCTCGTGTGAACTCACACGAGAATAATCTCGTGTGATTTTACACGAGATTTATCTCCGATCCACCATTAAAAGGGCCCTTTCATTTGATTGAATATTCGAGGTTTTGATAATCGGTTGTTTAGTGTTGATGATGATGATGGTTGTTGTTGTTTTGGTAATGGGTTTCGCCTAATTCTTCACTCATCTCGCATGGATCCACACGAGATGTGTATCGTGTGGATATACACGAGATGTATATCGTGTGTATCAACACGAGATGTGTCTCGTGTGGATACATACGAGACACATAAAACCCTTTAATTGGCAAATATTTGTAACTCAATCTCCATTTGGATTTTGAGGAATCTCATGTAGATAAAAAACACTTTAAATGTCATCTAGAATGTAGAAAAAAATTAAAAAAAAAATAAACGAGGTAGCCGTATACCATTTTTGGCAAGATCGGGACACGTAAAACCCTAAAAACCCTAAATAATGGCAAATATTTGTAACTCAATCTCCATTTGGATTTTGAGGAAACTCATGTAGATGAAAAACACTTTAAATGTCATTTAGAATCTAGAAAAAAATTAAAAAAAAAAATAAACGAGGTAGCCGTATACCATTTTTGGCAAGATCGGGACACGTAAAACCCTAAAAACCCTAAATAATGGCAAAAATTTGTAACTCAATATCCATTTGGATTTTGAGGAAACTCATGTAGATGAAAAACATTTTAAATATCATTTACAATCTAGAAAAAAATTAAAAAAAAAATAAACGAGGTAGCCTTATACCATTTTTGGCAAGATCGGGACACATAAAACCCTAAATACCCTAAATAATGGCACATATTTGTAACTCAATCTCCATTTGGATTTTGAGGAAACTCATGTAGATTAAAAACATTTTAAATGTCATTTAGAATGTAGAAAAAAATTAAAAAAAAATAAACGAGGTAGCCGTATACCATTTTTGGCAAGATCGGGACACGTAAAACCCTAAAAACCCTAAATAATGGCAAATATTTGTAACTCAATCTCCATTTGGATTTTGAGGAAACTCATGTAGATGAAAAACATTTTAAATGTCATTTACAATCTAGAAAAAAATTAAAAAAAATTAAACGAGGTAGGCGTATACCATTTTTGGCAAGATCGGGACACAGAAAACCCTAAAAACCCTAAATAATGGCAAAAATTTGTAACTCAATATCCATTTGGATTTTGAGGAAACTCATGTAGATGATAAACACTTTAAATGTCATTTAGAATCTAGAAAAAAATAAAAAAAAAATTAAACGAGGTAGGCGTATACCATTTTTGGCAAGATCGGGACACAGAAAACCCTAAAAACCCTAAATAATGGCAAAAATTTGTAACTCAATCTCCATTTGGATTTTGAGGAAACTCATGTAGATGAAAAACACTTTAAATGTCATTTAGAATCTAGAAAAAAATTAAAAAAAAATAAACGAGGTAGCCGTATACCATTTTTGGCAAGATCGGGACACGTAAAACCCTAAAAACCCTAAATAATGGCAAAAAATTGTAACTCAATATCCATTTGGATTTTGAGGAAACTCATGTGGAAGAAAAACACTTTAAATGTCATTTAGAATCTAGAAAAAAATTAAAAAAAAATAAACGAGGTATCCGTATACCATTTTTGGCAAGATCGGGACACGTAAAACCCTAAAAACCCTAAATAATGGCAAAAATTTGTAACTCAATATCCATTTGGAGTTTGAGGAAACTCATGTAGATGAAAAACATTTTAAATGTCATTTACAATCTAGAAAAAAATTAAAAAAAATTAAACGAGGTAGCCTTATACCATTTTTGGCAAGATCGGGACACAGAAAACCCTAAAAACCCTAAATAATGGCAAAAATTTGTAACTCAATATCCATTTGGATTTTGAGGAAACTCATGTAGATGAAAAACATTTTCAATGTCATTTAGAATCTAGAAAAAAAATAAAAAAAAATAAACGAGGTATCCGTATACCATTTTTGGCAAGATCGGGACACGTAAAACCCTAAAAACCCTAAATAATGGCAAAAATTTGTAACTCAATATCCATTTGGAGTTTGAGGAAACTCATGTAGATGAAAAACATTTTAAATGTCATTTACAATCTAGAAAAAAATTAAAAAAAATTAAACGAGGTAGCCTTATACCATTTTTGGCAAGATCGGGACACAGAAAACCCTAAAAACCCTAAATAATGGCAAAAATTTGTAACTCAATATCCATTTGGATTTTGAGGAAACTCATGTAGATGAAAAACATTTTCAATGTCATTTAGAATCTAGAAAAAAATTAAAAAAAATTAAACGAGGTAGGCGTATACCATTTTTGGCAAGATCGGGACACAGAAAACCCTAAAAACCCTAAATAATGGCAAAAAATTGTAACTCAATATCCATTTGGATTTTGAGGAAACTCATGTAGATGAAAAACACTTTAAATGTCATTTAGAATCTAGAAAAAAATAAAAAAAAATTAAACGAGGTAGGCGTATACCATTTTTGGCAAGATCGGGACACAGAAAACCCTAAAAACCCTAAATAATGGCAAAAATTTGTAACTCAATCTCCATTTGGATTTTGAGGAAACTCATGTAGATGAAAAACATTTTAAATGTCATTTAGAATGTAGAAAAAAATAAAAAAAAGATAAACGAGTTAGCCGTATACCATTTTTGGCAAGATCGGGACACGTAAAACCCTAAAAAACCTAAATAATGGCAAATATTTGTAACTCAATCTCCATTTGGATTTTGAGAAAACTCATGTAGATGAAAAACACTTTAAATTTCATTTAGAATCTAGAAAAAAATTAAAAAAAAATAAACGAGGTAGGCGTATACCATTTTTGACAAGATCGGGACACAGAAAACCCTAAAAACCCTAAATAATGGCAAAAATTTGTAACTCAATATCCATTTGGAGTTTGAGGAAACTCATGTAGATGAAAAACATTTTAAATGTCATTTACAATCTAGAAAAAAATTAAAAAAAATTAAACGAGGTAGGCGTATACCATTTTTGGCAAGATCGGGACACAGAAAACCCTAAAAACCCTAAATAATGGCAAAAATTTGTAACTCAATATCCATTTGGATTTTGAGGAAACTCATGTAGATGAAAAACACTTTAAATGTCATTTAGAATCTAGAAAAAAATAAAAAAAAATTAAACGAGGTAGGCGTATACCATTTTTGGCAAGATCGGGACACAGAAAACCCTAAAAACCCTAAATAATGGCAAAAATTTGTAACTCAATCTCCATTTGGATTTTGAGGAAACTCATGTAGATGAAAAATATTTTAAATGTCATTTAGAATGTAGAAAAAAATAAAAAAAAAGATAAACGAGTTAGCCGTATACCATTTTTGGCAAGATCGGGACACAGAAAACCCTAAAAACCCTAAATAATGGCAAAAATTTGTAACTCAATATCCATTTGGATTTTTGAGGAAACTCAGCGCTCTCCGTACAGTTTTTCCCGACACCGCACACTTCTTGTGTCGGAGGCATATCGAAGTCAATGTTAGAAGGCATGGGTTGAGTCATACAGGTATTTATTTATTTACTTATTTACTTATTTATTGATTTTCTTTGTTTATAATATATATAATTACTTAAATTACAGGTAGCGAGGATTTGGCAGAATCATTCATGAGGAGTTTCAATTATGCAATCTACGCCCTACCTCCGGCGAATGGGACAAACGTTGGCAAGGGCTTTGTGACCGTTTCATATCTTATCTGTATTATTGGATTACCTCCGCGATACATGGATTACTCCATACTCTCGAGAATATTCCGTCCATGCACACGGATGTGTTACCACACTTTGGGAACCATACCACAAACAGGACTGAGGGTGAGCATAACAGGTTGAAGAAGGCATTGGGGAGTGCTTCTTCTACTTTTGACACAATCTTCAAAAAGGCTCATAAGATCTTCGATATCCAACTAAAAAATATCAAACAGGGTATGAATAGATCAAAGACCAGAACTCCAATTGATTTGAGGACCCGTAATATGTATCACAACATATTGACTAAAGTGTCAACGGAAGCCTTGCGCATTATCAGACAAGAGCGGGGTCGACTTCAGAAAATCAAGCGGGGTCGTAATGGGGGTAATGTCATCACTGAGGATGCCTGCGGGTGTTACTACAGGCGAACACATGGACTTCCATGTAATCACGAGATTGCAAGGATAGAGGACTGTGGGGGATGGATTGAGCTGGCCTCGATTCATGATTTTTGGAAGAAGTTGGATATTGAAGTAGACAACCCTCCATCTGAGCCTTCAATAAATAAAGACAATTTTCAAGCTATGTTGAATAAATTTGAGAAAGCACCTGAACCGGTAAGGAGAAAGTTATTCAAAACGATGGAAGAAGGGCTAAATCACCAAACAAGAGATGCTTACGAGCCAGATCATATTTCAAAGGCGAATAAACCCCGGACCGGAAGTTCCAGAGAACCGTCAGATTGGGAGCATACTAACAACTTTTTTCGAGTCCCCGTTACACCATCCTCGACTAGCAAAGGGTATAGATCTTCATTCATTTGTGGCTCACATTTCAATTAAGTTCTTGATGTATTTGATTTGCATGTTGATAGTATGAATGCTTCTCACTCTTTTCTTTGCCCTATTTCAGTCTAGATCCGCATTCATTGCATCAACCCAAGCGAGTTCGGAGTCCACGCACAAATGGAAATCAGCTTCAGAACCCACACCATCTACCCCTGCTAGTACTCCTACGTCTCATCCACCACTAGCTGCTTCCGGTCGTGGGAGAGGACGGGGTCGAGGGCGAGGTCGAGGACGAGGACGGGATCAGGGTCAGGGTCGTGGAGAGGGAAATGGACAGCCCAATCACACTAGTATATACAGCTCTAAGTATTTGAGGTCTTTTCCACCTTTCATTATCCCATATATTGGAGGCATCACAGATGTGGCATCTGATGGACATTGTGGCTATAGAGCCGTAGCAGCACAGATATTCGGAGATGAGGAGATGTGGGCTCAAGTGCGCTCAGACTGTTACCATGAGGTGAATGCTCGCCAAGACCTTTATCAAAGAGTTCTAACTTGGATAAATGTAGATGAACTCTTACGTAGGATTGCTTGCTATGTCTGGCCGACGCCGGACGATACTTAT
This sequence comes from Adenophora triphylla var. japonica, assembly GCA_022495995.1. Lineage (NCBI taxonomy): Eukaryota > Viridiplantae > Streptophyta > Magnoliopsida > Asterales > Campanulaceae > Adenophora > Adenophora triphylla. The sequence goes on along the minus strand of JAFEMH010008115.1, from coordinate 18,497 downwards.
TGGATGGACCTTCCAGATCTTGGGCACATCATTGCCACGAGGTATAATGTGGCATTCATTTCGTACTCGGCTAGCGGCGGCAGCTTATGTCTTCCGGTGGCTGTACCCGGCGGGAGTAGGACCACCGATAAACACAGTTGTGGTGGGACAAGTGAGAAACCATTTTATATTGGTATGATACTTAACTGTCTCATCTATATTTGTAATATTTAAGTGTCTTACTTAAATTCGTTGTATTTAACCTGTTATTACTTTTGCATTTGCACATGTCGAGCAATGATTACCCAATTCCACCACCACCGAACACTTGGAGGGAACAGCGTGATCCAAGCGCAAGTCAGTGATCCTCCAATACCGAGATAGGATAGCGGCATTTAATAAACTCTATGATCAGGATACCCATCCAAGAAGAGAAAGATTACGTAGGGGATAGTATATGTGTAATGGTTTTTGAATTATAAAGTTTGTATGAATGTTTGGATGTTTGAATTATATGCTTATCCTTGTTAACACTTTTATTTCGTATACAATTTTTCATCAGTATGACTTTGGTCTTTGTTGTTTATTCTTGATGTGTCTCGTGTATATCCACACGAGACACATCTCGTGTGGATTTACACGAGATGTGTCTCGTGTGGATCTACACGAGATGTGTTTCGTGTGGATCCATACGAGACACATCAGCAACGGCAGCACCGGCACCCAAGTAAACAACAACACCAAATAAACAACGGCAACAACACAATCGGACATGGCAATGACTATCCATTTCATACTCGCATCTGTCAATACCAAATAAACAACACCAAATAAACAACAGCAACAAATCCATAACTCCATATTCAGTACTACAAATCCATAACTCCATAAACAACAACAATACAATCAGTATACCATTACAACAACAACTATCCATTTCCTACAGAAAATAAATCCAACTCCATAATCAGTACTACAAATATACCAAAACTCCATAATCAACAATACATAAATGCGACCTCCTACATGAGACGACCTAAACCCTCGTGTGCCCGTCTAAGTATATCTCTGGCGTACTCGGGGAGACTCGCATCTGTCACTAATGGAAGTATGAGATCTGCGATCGCTGCAACCCCAGGCTGCGGTGGAACATCAAGCGGGGAGGTGGGGGAGGTGGAATGTCAACGGGAGGATCGTGTATCGGATTAGATATCCGAACATGACTCCTAGCCGAAACCACTCCATATAATCATCGATCACGGAGAAGATGTAGTATCTAGTGGTGGCCCCCATCGGGAACGGGCTGACCTCATGCATGTCGAACAACACCCACCCGTCCCAAAAATCATCTCCGTCACCATACTCCTTTTGGTATCCCTTCTGACCCTTTGACAAAATACATCTCGTGGGAGTCACGGGGGCCGTGCAGGGATCCTCTGTCGGTACCCGAACCGCCCGGTAACACGATCGGGCATATACGCCTCGGTGATGTCACAAAAGCGTATAACCCCACGAAGTGTGAAACCGGCGGAATCGAGTCCGCTCCGATACCATAAGGAGTCCAAACAACCCTGTGAGTAGACTTTGTTAGGCATAGTCTACATAATAACGGAGTGATTGTAACAATTTGAAACAGTTTTAATATGAATAACTCACCCTATCAACATGCATCTGTCAAGAGTGCGGCGATCTTGCACTAGATGATCTAATCCCCTCCCAGTGTATCGGCCACGTGACCATCTACGGGCTCTCGGCTGCCCTGCCGGTGCGGGTCAGAAAGTCGCGGGAAATCCGGGAAGTACTCGTATATCCACCCATGAGATGTATGTAAAAAAGTATTAAATGCTAATCAAATGCAACATGTAATTACAGAGGGGGAGTCGACGAGTAAAAAGAAAATGAGTATAGTAAGATGTACCTCTAGCGGTGTCGCACAACCACCCATCTGCTTGCATCCGGATGCGGACGCCTTCCCCAACTCTCGGTATAAATATGCCAATGTAGCCGATCCCCGGGAGAGAGTGGGGAGTCTCTCAAGATCCATGCATAGAGAAAGGTAAGTGAGGGCACCTTATCCACGACTCTTGTCCACGAACATCGTGGAACCCAAGGAGTGCGGGATATCTGTGAGCACGCTGGGCATCGATCATGTGGCGTATACGGGAAGAAAAGAGACGCATAGGACATCCTTCAATAAGTACCGGTGCCTCCCAAAACGAGGTGTCTAGTGATGCCGGATAGGTCGCACCTTGGATCCGGATATCGAATAGGTGCACCTACACAGGTGATACTGTAAATTGAAGATGAAATAACACATTTTAGTACAAGAGATGAATGTAGATAGTATAGTCTTGAAATTGATAATATATAACAACATACCCGGGATATGAAATACGTCGTGTAACGTAATGGTCATCTCCCCACGGCATGTGGAACGAGTTAGTCTCGGGAGACCACCGTTCCAAAAATGCGTCATCGCCGCATGATTAGGCCTACGAATGGTGGCATCGTGCGCCGCTTGGATGCCCGATGCATCAACGAGGGTCAGCCAGGCTCTATCAGTAGCCTCCAGATCATCACGCTTGAACCTGTTTATTCCAAACAAAAAATATAATCAACACTCGAGATCGAGAAAAGTACGAGATGTATAATTAATGGAATATTTAGAGTGTGTGCCAAACAACTTCAAGATTTTAATAAATTCATATAAATGATTATCTTACTTTTGCAGATGTAGCAGTCTCGTATGAAAAGTCACCACTGACTCACTAGTGGCATCCCTCCAAATCTCTCGAGCTCTGTGATCACCAAAGCCATATATAAGTGAAACATTCTGCGGGCCGCCACAGGTCACTCTGAATCTGCCATGATGGTGGCTCCTCCCCACCCGCACCCTGCCTCCTCTGTCCCTGCCCTCTAGCCACATCCCTCCCCCTCCCCCTCCCATGCCTCAAAGGTCTAACATCCTGTACCTCCTCCTCCTCCTCCTCATCATCATCATCATCATCATCATCATCATCATCATCATCCCCACCCTCCTGCTCCGCCTCCTCATCCCCCTCACCACTATCATCAGAATCAGAAGATCCATCATCATCTCCTACATCCTCCTCACTACTATCATCAGAATCAGAAGATGCCTCATCATCTCCTATGGTGCAATTTTCCATTGGCAAACGTTACTCGGATGATGTATGGTGTGATGTAGTGCCAATGGTTGCGTGTCACTTATTGCTTGGTCGTCCGTGGTTGTTTGATCGGAGGTTAAGCATGATGGATACAAGAACACTTATACCTTTAAGAAAGATGGGGTGACTGTTACGTTGTACCCTACACACTTCCGACAGAAACTTGACTCCGGTAAGGCTTCTGTTCCCGTTAGTCATCAACTTCTCAGCTGGTCTATTGTTGATGTCACATCAAAGCGAAACAGTATGCCCAAGCAGCAAATTAGTACACATCGAAAGAGAATTGTTTTTCAGGCGGGAGGATTACTTTGGGTTCACTTGTGCAAGATGGAGTTTCTGTTGAAGCGTCTTGTTGGTATCGACTAGTGGTCGAGTCTTTTTCAAGGGGGGTGAATGATGCAGCTCAACACAAAGGATCTTTTCTGGCAGTCCCAGGCGGCCGCTTCAAACTCGACCAGGCGCTCGCCTCACCAATGCTCAGCAACGCTGCCTTCGACTGCCCTCCAGGCGGCCGCATCACCTGCAGCCAGGCGCACGCCTCAACAAGCCCCAACAACGGCGTCTCCTTCTGTCTCCCGGGCGGCAGCCTCAAGTCCCACCAGGCGCCTGCCTCAACGGCGTAACTCAGTTTCCTAATTTTGCGTTGTTTTATTTTGCTGATGTTTTGATTATTTAAGTTAGTGTATTTTGGTATTTTTCATTGCAATTCGTTTTAGGGTTTTGTGGGGAGTATTTAAACGTGTTTAAGGCTTTGCATAACTCAGTTTTTGATTGTTTAAGAATTAATAAGAAAAGCTTGAAGCTTTCTTTGTCGAATCTTGTTTCATTCTTGTTCGGTCCTAATCTCTAGCCTCATTCTACATCATCTAGACTTCTAGGAGATTACCTCCTCTCATTGTAACCCTATAAATATGTATTTCTAACAACATAATCAATTGAGTCTTTCATATCAATTCTCTCTCCTTGTATGATTGACTTCATCTCTCTCTCATTCATTCTAATAATATTATATTCAAGTATATATTGTTATAGTTTAGGAAACTCAATCTTTGTATACTTGAATATAATATTATGATATTATATTTCTAATAGGCGGAAGGCTGTAAAAGGGTTGTCTTGCGTCACTTCATCATCCGATGAAGACATTTCATGGTGAAGAGGCTGGTGGTGATTACCACGGATCTGGCATGGTCCGCGATGCACGTGTTCCAGCTGGACGTTGCGTTGGTTGTTGAGTAGGTCCAGGATCTTTTCTTGCTGCAACTGGATGACAGCTAATTGCTGGGTCAGTGCATCCATCCGCTGATCAGCGTTGTTCTGGTGTTTAGGCGGCATGGTGAAGGAGCATTACCCGGCCTCTGAATACCAACTGATGCAGCAGCGCAAGCATAAACACAAAGAAGAAGGGAAAACCCTAATGTTTATTAATCAAAAATCATCCCATGCTACATATGAAAAACTCTTACTTAAACTGTATAAAAGAGAAACCTATTTAAAATATGCTACTAATAAAAAAGACTCCTAGTTAACTTTAACAATCAGACTACAAACATACTCTATCACTAAAAGTCTGATAGTAATAAAATTCCTATAGAAAGTTCAAAATTAATGAAACTGCTTGCACTCCTCTACGTCGTGTGTTTAAGGTGTGGAATACGATCATGTTTGTAAAGAAACAACAACACAGCTTCATCTCCATCGGTTACTTAAGCATTGATTTTATTTGTAATTATTATAAAACAAAGTTGTTGAAAACATTATCCATTATTTGTAATTTTAAGAATGGGGGCTCTTATTATAGGACGTATTAAAAACAATAATAGGACTCATAATTTAGGATGAAAGGAGGCAAGAAATAGTGAAAATCTCAAAAAAAACAAAATTATAAAAAAAAATTATAGACCCAATGAAATATTTGAACCTGTTTCAATCTATTTTAATGTAAATTAAAACATGAAGACAATGTTCTCAAGTATTTGAAAAGGTCATGATAATCATGATTGGATTCTTTTTGAAACTATCCGTCTCATTAAGAAAAGAATAAAATGGATTTTGCTCAAATATTAAAAAAAAATATTAAAAAAAAATTGTATAGTGAAATAAGTATTGTTAGTATAAAAATTGAGATAAGATAGAAAAAGTGGGATAATAAATAGTAAGTAGATAGATGATTTGAGTATAACAAGTGGGTCATATAAATAAAAAAGTATTAAAAAAAATTATTTTAGACTTGTGTATTTTGTAATGAGACATTAAAATGGGGTTTTATACCTTTTATAACGGAACGGAGGAGAGTATATAAGTGGAGTATTTTAATAAATTAAGACATCATGATGTAGTTGCTCCATCATGTGTACAATTTTTATGACTATCAATGACTCGGTGCTAATAAGTAGTACTGATGTAGTATTGTAGAATTATCTTGAACCAAAAAAATAATATATTGTACAATCACAAACGAATGGTGTAATTAATTAATTAAAAAGTTATAAATGGTTTAAACTAGGGATCAATTAAGCCTTGTTAGCTATTTAGGTAGGTCAAAGCAAAGCCAAATCTTTTGCTAACAAAACCATGCGGCAGATGAGTGTTGGGGTTATGCCAAAATATGGGGGTTGTTTCTTAATTTACTCATGTCCAAAGGAACAATTCAAACAAGGGGCAAATTTTTTAAGGGAGTAGTTGGTAACTTATCCTACTTATATATATAACCATCCCTCCTCAACTCAAAAATATTAACAACTCGCTCCCAACCTCCTTTATAATCCCATCAATGTCCACTTCATACCAAACATTACCCCTCTCCCACCCTTCCTCTGATGTTGGGGCCGCCATCACCACCACTAATTCCACGTACAGCTCTATCGCTTCATTCAACCCTATCGCTTGGTTATCCGCTGCCGGTCCAGCCCTTCGCTCTGCTCTGACAAACCTCTTTAACTCGGCCCGAGTAGTCCTCGCTCAAACCAAGCCATGGTATCAATTAATCGACCCTAACGTCTTCTCCAGACCATCTTCCTTCTCTGACGCCATTGAACGCATCCGAAAAAACTTCTCCTACTTCAAACTCAATTATCTCACCTTACTCGGAGTTGTACTCGCTTTTACTATCCTTTCCCACCCCTTTAATCTCATCCTTCTCCTTTGTCTCTTCATCGCTTGGGGCGTCCTTTACCTATTTCGCCCAACTGATAAGCCCGTTGTTTTCTACGGTCGCAATTTTTCCCATCGCGAAACTCTAGCCATCCTAATCATTGCAACATCTGTTGTTATCTTCTTAACTCCGGTCGGATCAATGTTCACATCGGCCTTATCAATCGGGCTAGGGATTTTTTGCATTCACGGCGCATTTAGAGATCCCAAGGATTTGTTCATAGATGAAAGTGACTTGCCTAGTTCAGGACTGCACTCCGGGATGGCTGAGACGGCTACATCGGCCATTTTAGCCAATATTGCATCACATAATTCTGTTTGAGATATGTAATATTTTCCTTTAATTTTTATATTTATTTTATTATTTTTTGTATCTGAACTTGTTTTTGAAACTTTGTGATTTCTATATATTGAATACATTTATATATACTCCCTCCGTCCAAGTTAATACTTCACAGTTACTGTTCACGCGTGGATTAAGGAAAAAAATAATGATATAATGTTGTGAGTGTAAAAGTAAAATAGGAGAGAGAATGAGTGGGGGGAATAGTAAATTATAATGGTGTTGTGAGTATTAAAATAATGTAGGAGACAAAGTGTGAAGTATGTAATTGGACGCCCAAAATAGAAAGTGTGAAGTATGTAACCGGACGGAGGGAGTATATGTGTGTGTGTGTGTGTGTATACACAAATTTTAAATTAACTCGGGGGAAAATTCTAGACATTTTTTTTAATCAAATGCTTAAGCAACTAATACTACGCATATTTTCTTGCACAAAACATCACTTTATGTTCTTTTGACAGTTCTTTCTAGTGATTATTTGGGTGCCCTAAAATGGACAAGTATAACACGTCAACATTTACTCACGTCAAGCGTAATTTACTATAATTAATTTGATGTAAATTTTATGTCAAAATTTTACTTAGATTAATTATTAAAATTAAAGTGAAAAATGAGAGAGTATTATTTAAGTGATACGTAATTCAAAATTTAATTTTTAATTGTTTTGATTCTATTATATCAAATTTCACTTGATCAGCGTACAAATTACCCCCAAGACACTTGCAACATGCTCATAATAAATGAAGATTATTCTATATGCATCCAATCCAAGTCTTTTTAAAAGTACAAAACAAATGAGAATCAAGAAGGTAGTAGGGAAAAGCTCCCACACATGTTAATCGTTTTCATCATTTCTTGAGAATTCTACAACAAAACTACCCTTGAAGGTGAATAACTCTTTTGAAAAATGCCTTTTTTTTTTCTAGTGATTAAAAATGTGTTTTTAAATGAGTGGCGACATTTTTGTAAAGAGTAGGTCTGCTGAGAAACGCGTTTCTCCATAACTATGGAGAAACGCGTTTTTAATAGCCAGAAACTATACATTTGATAACCAGAAGAAAATTTCTGGATATCAGTCTCAAAGGGTTCTGGATATCCAGAAGCTTTGGAACGGATATCCAGAAGCCTTTGAGCGGATATCCAGAAACATATTTGAAGCCAAATCCAAGGCCAAGACCACAAATTGCTTATTGAAGGTTTCTAACCTTCAAATGTATATCCAGAAACCATCAAATGAATATCCAGAAACATATTTGAAGCCAAATCCAAGGCCAAGACCAGAAAATGCTTATTGAAGGTTTCTGGATATCCAGAAACCTTCAAATGTATATCCAGAAACCATCAAATAAATATCCAGAAACATTTTGAAAGTTTCTGGATATCATTTTGAAGGTTTCTGGATATCACTTTCATAAGCTTCTGGATATCCTTTCAAAGGGTTCTGGATATCCAGAACCTTTGAGGCTCGATATCCGAGTAACCGTGACAAGGTCATGGCCAATACAAAAAGTTTCTGGATATCCTTTCAATAGCTTCTGGATACCCGTAACCCGTTTCTCCATAACTTATGGAGAAACGCGTTTCTCCCTAGATTTTACGTTTTGTAAATGGCTGAAACTTCTTAAAAAAATGCGCGGTGATATTTATGTAAAAAATCGAAACTTCGCAACACCCTCAAGCACTATTCAACACACAAACTGGATCGATGTAACATCATATCCGATTATCTCAAACACTACTATTGAACATTTTTAACACTTCATTTATAAAAACTTTAAAGACCCATTTGAGAACCTAAATGATGCCTTTTGGGGTTTTTAAACCCATAATCACGATATTTCCTTTGCCAATAAATCTTTTGTATATCAGTCTCCAAGATTTCATATATCAATTTCAAAGATTCTGAAAATGATATCCAAAAGGTTTGTTGGTTATGGACCCGGTGTGCATAAAGTTTCAGTTATTTACAAACCTTCTGAATACTCCCTCCGTCCTATGAAAATATGCACTTTTTTGCAAGGCACAAGAATTAAGACAACGTCCTTTTTAATATAAACAAAAGGGTTGTGGAGAATAATTTGGGAGATTAGAGAAAGGATTGCTTTTTCATCAAAAAGTAATCATTTCTCTCTCCTCCCTTTCCCTCCAAATATTACTATAATTACTGAGTACAAATCAGTGATCTTATAAATAATAATGGGATTGAATGCAAATTTTTACATCATAATGTACAACTTTTTACATTCAAAAATTTAAAATTTCCTCCACAAACTGTATTCAACTGACCATTTTCAATTACATTTCCCTCCTAAAGCAAATATAATCAGCCTTTAAAAACAATCAGTGTTCAAAATTTCCCTCCTAAAGCAAATACAATCAGCCTTTAAATACAATCAGTTTTCAAAATTTCCACCACCAACAACAATCAAAATGGGTAGAAATGATCTTACACCTGAGGAAAAAAAATTGATGGCCCAAATGTTGCTGCAATCCAGTGTAGATGGAAAGCTTTCAAAAGGCAAAATAAGACAAGTAGCAATCCGATTTGATGTTGCAGAGAGGACAGTTTATGCTGCATGGGCACACATTAAACAGCAAACAATACTAGGTAATCCTCTATCTTTTGCTTCAAAAAAATTGGGTTTTGAAAAACCAAAAAAAGTGCTATTTGATCTTGAAAAAATGAAAGGAATCGAATTTAGCAAAACAAAAACACTCAGAAAATTAGGAGTAGTCATGGGAGTTAGTAAGAGCACCATTGGGAGGTGGAATAAAAAAGGTGTGATCAAACACCATACTGATGCCATACATCCTGCCCTAAGCCCAGAAAATCAGCTTTCAAGGCTTAAATTTTGCATTTCAGCACTATATTTTGATGAACAAACATGCACCCCAAAGTTCAAAAGGATGACACATGATATACATGCGGATGAAAAATGGTTTTACATCACAAAATGCAATCAGAAATACTATATTTATCCTGGAGAACAAGAGCCATATAGAGCCTGCCAATAAAAAAGATTTATCACAAAAGTGATGTTCATTTGTGCTGTAACAAGGCCACATTATAATGATGAGGGGGAGATGATATCTATTTATATATAATAACAAGGTTGTAGTAAATCTTTGGCCATCGAGGGATATTTTGGACATTTCACATGGTGGTAAAGTGGCAATTAACAAGGCAAAAATTCGACATGGCAAAATGTGATTGTAGGGTTTTTTTTTTAATAAATTTGGACACGTGTCGCCATTTTGGTGAAGGGCGTTTCCGTCAATTCCAAGGCGCGTGTACGACACGCGCCGACAACGGCGCGTGATTAGCTTGAAGGGTGCTGAATTTGGTTTTTTTTTTTTTGGTGGGACACTTGGCGACCTCCTATTGGCTGGTTGAATTTTGGTTTTTTTTTTCCTCACCCATTTCTTTTACCTAAATTATTTTATAAAAAATTATTTTTAAAAAAAAACTTTTTTACACCAAAATTCATAATTTTTTTTCTCTTTAAATAGAGACTATTTTTATTTAATTTGGACACAGAAAAAAAAATCCTCTTTTTTAATTATAAATTTCGTAATTATCCTTTGTTAATTTTCGTTTTTAAAATTTTAATATCTTTTTAGTGAAAATTAATTAAGTGTGAAGTATTTATTTTTAATTATAAATGATAATAATAATTATTATTATTATTATTTAAGTAATAATAAAAATATAAAATATAAAATAAAATAGAAGTGGTGGGATATAGGATGATGAGTTGTAATGGTGTTGAATTTTTATAAACAAAACCATTGTGTATTTATAAAGTATACTCCCTCCGTCCCATTAGAAGCTTCACCTTTTGCCAAAATGAGTGTCTCGTTAAAAGCTTCACATTTTCTAAAATGGCAAAGAATTTTTACTATTTCACCCACTCATTCTCTCTCTTATTTCACTTTTATACTCACAACACCAATCAACTTTACTATTCCTTCCACTCATTCTCTATCCTATTTTACTTTTATATTCACAACACTTTCTCCACTAACCTTTTTTCTTAATTGCGTGCCCCTTCAAAATGGTGAAGCAATAAATGGGACGGAGGAAGTATACGGTTATTTAGTATAATAATAATCTATATCTATATATACATATGAGAGAGTGTGATGAATGTGAATTTTGGTTTCTATTTAATAAGTGGGATGTGGTAATATGGTTATTGTGTTTATTTTAGTACGATATATCAAACAATTTATTTAAGTTTTTTTTAAAAAAAATCATTGAAGCATAGTAAATAAGTATTAATAAATTTGTCGAATTTTCTATTCGTCTAAAATAATTGTGTATTTATAAAGACGATTATCGGGAAAGATGGTAATGATTTTTAAAATTTCGATAGAAGTGTATGTCAATATTATAAGAAATAAAGATAGTTTAAATTGGTATTTTAAAATAGAGAGAGGAAGAAGTGGGTTGGGTTTGATGAGGAAGTGAAGGGTTTGGGGAATTTTTTTTTCATTTAACGAAATTGTTGCTATGCCTTTTCTTGTGGCTTGGGTTTTTATAATATTAAGGGGTTTCTTTTGTGTATTTTTTATTTGTTTTCCTGTGTTTTCTTCTATAAGTACTGTTTTTATAGTAAGGATTGTGTTCATTTCTTTTCTTTTTATGAGGTGGTTTTAATTTACCAAATCCGAATTGTTCACACCAATGTCCTAATTCTTTTCGTGTTTGTGCGCTTTCTTTCTTTAATTTATAGCTTAATCTTTGATCTTGGCATAATCTTAGACCTGTAATGTTTACGCTAGTAATTAGATCTCCGTAAGTTAATTCATTATAAGAAATTTGTCCAAATTTTTGTTCTATTGTTTCTTCTACCTTTTCTGAAAATAATCCTGGTAGCCCAGTAATAAATTTTTCTTTCCAGTATATGTTATTGGGATCTGCTAAATTAAAAACTTTTTTTAAGAAATTCTCCTTATACCATTTGAATTGTTCCAATTTTCTACATTTTAAATTTTGTAGTATCTCTGAATTTCTTTCTGTATATAGGTCTATATCTCCTATGAAATGAGTAGTGATATTAAATATTAGAGTTATTAATTGTGACGGTGCAGGTCTACCTTGCTCATCAACTAAAGGTAGTTTTTGGTCGTTTAGTCTTACAGCAGATAAGATACCATTTTTTATTTCATTATCCAGTAGTTTATCCCACCAGGTACGTAATTGTCCAGTAAATCCTAGGATGATACTTTCTACAGCCTGTCTTTCCGTAATGTTTTGTGTTTTGTAAATATTACCTACAATTATCATTTCTTTTGTTTTATTTATTATTTCCATCTTACTTAATCCGTCAATATTACATTCATATATATTTTTTGCATTGTATGATTTTTGTTGATCTCCTATTATTTGTAAATCTTCTGCTTCTTTTTTGTAATTGGGAAAAGTTCTTATGGCCTGTATGGGTATCATTTTGTTTTTATTACTAGTAGTGGCATATTTTTCTTCTTCAGAGGTTGAAATTGTCTATGGCTAAGAACTTATGAGACGAAACTCACAAGGTGAGATGAAACTCACGGGTGTTGTCCTTAGTGTTAATGACACTAACGACGACACTTTCACCAATTCTAGAAAAGCACAAATCAATAGAAATAAATATAATTTGCAGCGGAAATATTAAAGCAATACACAAGAATATAATTTTTATCAAGTTATATAAATATATAACTTGATGGGTGCCTAAAAGGCAAGACCTTTCTATTAATAATATGAATTCAATACAAGGTCGAGGTTGTTCCTTAATGATAAACGAACCCTGATATAAGGAACAACATACACGAATTCTCTCAGTAAATAAACACTCAAAAACCTCACAAAAATATAAAAATCTATATGAAATATTCGAGTGTTAGACAAAGTGTTGCCGACCTTGAATGGCAACACTTGAGAGCAGAATTCTACTTTTCTTGTGCAGATTTGCGTTTTACTGAATTGGATGATCTTCAATGAAGATCCACTGCACTATTTATAGGCCACAAAGTCTTGGAGCCTACTCAAATGATCGGCTAACAGTTTGGAGTTTGTTTCCTCCATTTATGCCACTCGCCTCTATGTAGGAGACCTAGTCTTCTCTTGCTTCTCTTGCTTGTACCTCTTAGCTTTGGTTGCCTTGTACTCTGACTTGTTCTCCCCAGAATAGCTTGAATAAAATATCTCTGGCTTGGTCATCAATTAAACAAATAAACACATGTTTATTTGTTAATTTCTTCTCCTCTTCGTGATTAACGCACAATGCTTTTTTATTGCTGATTTTAAGCTCATTTTAAGGTGACTAACTACTGTTATATAAACATTAATTTACCCATTAATATTTGTGAAAAATACGGTAACTAACTCGGTGTCGCCAATTCCAAATGGCAACACTTTTGGCAACACCGGTGGCAACATTTGCAACACTTGGGATGACATTCATGACAACACATGATCTAACATTAACAATCTCCCCATAGTTCTTGATTTCTTCACAAAATACCAATGTGATGATCTTTTAAAAAACAGTTAGTCAAACTTAACTAAAACCACAAAAAATGCCACGAGATTTTGATAGAGGCAACATCAACCTTCAGGCAATGTTTTGAAATATTTTTCAATCCAAAACATCAACCATTAAGCAAATGAAGTATCAAAATCTTTACAAAAATCTCCCCCTTAATACGAAATTTAATAATTAAATAAACTAACTATTAAATTCTAAACAACCAACCAACCATTTAACAAAAACATCCATCATCTTTTGAAGAAAATTCCAGCTGAAACAAAGAAAAAAAACAGAAATAAAATTTGTTTAAGCATTACAAACCAAAATAAAACAAATAAAATTGTTTTTGTTTCCAACCACCAAAAACACAAACCATTCGAACCAACCACCATTAAGCTGCATTTCCGGCTCCTTCACCTCCCTCATTTGTCCACTAGGCCAGACACCATTCCCGGCTCCATCATCATCATCACGCCTTGGTGGCTTATCTCCCCCTATTTTGGAAGAAATTAAATCCACCATTTTCATCATGTCAGTGCGCATATCCAACCATCCCTGAATTGCGAGTCAATGTGCTTCACTTGACCATTGAAAAATTAAGAATCATCGCAGCATCAACCATAACGGGAGCGGTGTTGCCGAAGTGTTGCCGGTTTCAGTGAGCAACACTTGGGGGCGACACTGGTAGCGGCAAGCGAATAACGGGAGGAGCATTTGTAACCAAAACCCAAGGTAAATCCCTGTGCCTATCACCTTCAGTAAAGTGCTTGGTAATTCGATAATACACAGGTCTTTCAGAAAGATTATCACCATTCCAAGGCTTAAGGTTTTGGTACATTAGGACTTGGAAAATAAGGGAAGGAAAAATGAAGGAGGAGGTCTTTTTCTTTTTGGCCCATGCAGCAAGGTGAGCGAATACAAGTCTCCCAAAATTTACTCTTTGTTTCTTTCCTAATTTATACAACAAATTAGCTTGCTCAAAGGTTACGGTGTTTTCATTTGCCGTGGGAAGCCAATTTGTTATACATAACTTGTGTAGCACGCTAAACAAAGAAGTGAGATAGGTAGACTTAAAATGATCAGACCAAATGGTAATTCTCCCTCCAGTTAAAAAGGTGGCTAAGGCATTAGGATCATATTCCAAGCTCTCATCTTCGACATTAGGGAGGCCGAAGGCTCTATTGATAATCAAAGGATTAAAATCAAAGATAATGCCCCTAACAAAGATCTTTCCATAATGAGGGGTATTCCTATCATCAATATTATCCCTAAGATGAGCATAAAAGTTCCTAACCACACTTTCAATGTACGATGACACTTTAGTCACCGTAGGCAAAAACATCCTATCCTCCAAAAACTGATACACACCTAACTCCTTGAATTGAGTCACATAAATATTCTTTTCATTCAGAATTTTCTTCTCAGAATCTTCAACAAAATTATGAAGACTCGCATCACTATAAAATTCTTCCGAAAGAAATGGACGTTCATAAAATCCAAAAGACTCATAATCTGATTTTTCATCTTGAGAGGGATTAGGAGAGTGTACCTCAGGCCATGAAATAGGAGAATACGAAGGAGAACTCGATTGTGCTTTGGTCTTGGCGGCGGGTGTTGCTTCGGGTGTTGCCATTTCATCGCGGCAACACTTGGGGCCATACTTGATGAAATTTTCTGTTTCTTCTTCATTTTGGGTGAGCTTCGACAAGGGTTTCTTCATCTTCCATCCAGCTTCTTCATCCTCATCGAGGAAGATGATGAGGGCTCCTTTGTCTCTTTAAAAGCGGGTCCGAACCTTCCTCGGACGAAATGTTGAGAGACGAGCTTGAAGAATCCTCCACATTCACCTGGATCATCATTT
This sequence comes from Adenophora triphylla var. japonica, assembly GCA_022495995.1. Taxonomy (NCBI): domain Eukaryota; kingdom Viridiplantae; phylum Streptophyta; class Magnoliopsida; order Asterales; family Campanulaceae; genus Adenophora; species Adenophora triphylla. Next base: position 3,455 of record JAFEMH010008115.1, on the reverse strand, counting down.
GTATTAGATGGTATCTTCGACACGAACAGAGTTTTGATCCTCTCCGATTGTCTACGCACTCCACCTAAAAGAGCTCGAGGCATCAACCGCCTTTCGCTTCTTGGTCTTCTTACGAGGGCGAAGGTGAGCTGTGGATGGTGTAGCTTCGGGAAGGTTGATGGGAATTGGAATTTGAGAAGGATCATATACAACAATTTCCAAGGATGGTGAGGTTGTGGGTGTGGCCGAGAATGTCGCCGGTGAGATTTCCATGGGAGCTGCGACATTTGAGGCGACACTAGAGGGAGCTAGAGGTGAAATCTCCATGAGTGATGAAGTTTGGGGAGAATTTTTAGGGCTTGCCATGGAAGATTGAAGAAGGATGACGAAGATGAAGGGAACAGGGGAAGGGTTTTGTTCAACGCCTAGAGAGAGAGAACACGGTGAGAGAGAGAGAGAGAGAGGGTTTTAGGAGTGGGTTTTAATGAGTGAATAGTGGTAGGATTTAATTGATTTGACAATGTCAAATTAATTAAATCTCCACTTATCTCTCAAAAATCCCAACAAACTCAAGCTGATATCCGACATTTTTTTTTTAATTTTTTTTTTTTTAATTTTTATAATTTTTATAATTTTTAATAATAACTAAACATAATTTTAGTAATATCCATAAAATTGTGTTTTTCAAAATTCAAAGAGATGAATTTTAAAAAATAGATATTACAAAATTACACTTAGATTGACAAAAATAAAAATTTTTGCTAAAAATCTTTTAAATTTCACAAACTCTAAATATAAGCAAATAGACTTTTGGAAATTTAAAATTTAATTAACAAAAACAAAAACAAGAAAATAAAAAATTAATGTAGCATCTACTAATGTGTTACTAGCAATGTTGCGTGACACACAAGGCAACATTTTTAAATAAAATCCCCTTGATATTTTTCAACATATATAACTTATCATTTCTTAGGCAATTTATAAGCACACTTTACACTTTCTTTATTTACAAGGAAGCATCGTAGTAGCGAGCTCCGTGCCCCGAGTTTTTTATTAAAGTGTAAAGCTACAATTAGTAAGTTTTATACCTTTCAAGTAGGGTACACTGTAGTAGCGAGCTCCATGCCCCTAATACTTAGTATAAAACACTACATTATATTCCCTTTGGGAATTTCCACAAGCTTTGCCTTTTTCAATATCAACAACAATGTGAGTGACTTTGTCACTTTTTAGCACAAAGGGGTATTTTATAAAAAAAATGTTAACCTTAAGAATGTACACATACTAGAACAGAAAGGTCAGTAAATGCCCCCATTTGGGATTAAACAACTATATATTTTTTTTTTTTTTTTAAATTTTAAAGATAATGTACAACTCATACAAAGTGTTGCTTGATGTTGGTAACACCGACGGCAACACTAACAGATTTATAGAAAACATAGACCAAGAGATTTTTTCAAACTTGAAAATCTCTCATGGTCCAAGGCTTTGGTCAAAATATCGGCAAGTTGATGTTTTGTATCAATATGCTCTATTTGGATCAATTCCTTTTCTACTAAATCTCTTAAAAAATGATGGCGGATATCAATGTGCTTAGTGCGTGAGTGTTGTACAGGGTTTTTGGAAATATTTATAGCACTCAAATTGTCACAATACATGGTCAAGATATTACTATCAAGACCATAGTCATCAAGCATGTGTTTTAACCATATTAGTTGTGAACAACAACTTCCTGCCGCCACATATTCGGATTCGGCGGTCGAGAGAGAAACACGGTTTTGCTTGCGGCGTACCATGACACTAGATTATTACCCAAGAAAAAACAACCCCCACTAGTACTCTTTCTGTCATCTATATCCACCTTGTCAGTAGTCACTCAAAACCCAGCTAAGTTGGTATTAGTGTCTTTGGTGAACCGTATTCCCAATTCACTTGTCCCCGGACACATACTTGATGATTTTCTTGACGGCATTTAGGTGAGAAATTTTAGGAGGGATTGATATCTAGCACAAACACCTACGGCGAACATTATATCGGGACGGCGCGGTAAGATAAAGAAGACTACCTATCATGGATCTATACAGAGTTGGGTCAACATCCTCCCCACTGATCTTTGGTTACCTTAAGAGATGATCCCATAGGTATTTTAGAGCTCTTGGCATTCTCCAATCCAAATCTTTTCACCGAGACTCTTAGCATACTTGCTCGAAGTGATGAAAATTCCATCATTCGATTGTTTCACCCTGCAATCCTAGGAAATAATTAAGTTCTCCTATCATGCTCATCTCAAATGTAGATGTCATAGCTTCCACAAAATTTTGTAAACATGTTTTAGATGTGGAACCATAAACTATGTCATCAACATAGATTTGAGCAATGACAAGCTCTTTATTTTCCCTAAGAATAAATAATGTCCTGTCGGCTTCTCCTCTAACAAATCCATATTCAAGAAGGAAGCTTGTTAGACGCCCATACCATGCACGAGGAGCTTGTTTTAAGCCATATAAGGCCTTATCAAGTCCGTATACATGGTGCAGGTGGAATGGGTCTTCAAACCCTTTGGGTTGCTCAACATAAATCTCTTTATCTAAGTACCCATTCAAGAAAGCCGCTTTGACATCCATTTGGTGCAATGTGATTTTGAGATAACAAGCTATAGCAAGAAGAAGTCTTATTGACTCAATTCTAGCCACAGTGCAAAGGTCTCGTCAAAGTCGATTCCTTCCACTTGTGTATAGCCTTGAGCCACAAGACGAGCTTTATTACGAACAATATTACCCAATTCATCGATTTGTTTTTGTAAATCCATTTAGTTCCAATAATGTTAGTATTTAAAGGACGTGGAACTAAACACCAAACCTCGTTACGGGTAAATTGTTCAAGCTCTTCTTGCATAGCTTGAATCGAGAATTTATCATTTAAGGCCTCAAATCACATTTTTTGGTTCAACGAGAGGAAACGAAACAGAGTGTTTTACTTGAGAGTATGTGGAGGACATACACACATACCTAACCATATCTCTGTAATCAATGGCTCCTTGTTCCTTGTTCTAACCCCTTCATTAACATCACCAATTACTTGAGTAATGGGATGATAATTTCTAATTCGAGCTGGGGATCTCTCCTGCCTTGATGGTACACCAATCCATCTTCTCCCTTCTGAGTCACCGCTCTCAGAATTTCCAGCCACTGTTCTGTTCTCCTGTGTTGCCTCAGGTGTTGCCATTTCAGGTGGGCGACACTTGGAGCAACACTTGAGTCTGTGGCTGCAATGGCTTAATCCTCTGTTCCAGCCCTTTGTTCGACTTCTTCTAGTAGAGTCAGAGGTATATCATCAGCTGGTTCTCCTGTGGCACTCAAGTAATCGTTAAATTCAATATTTACCGATTCTTGAATCACTTTTTAACCTCAAATTATAGACACGATAAGCATGACTGTTTTGAGAGTAGCCAAGAAAGATGGCTTTGTCACTCTTAG